>RCUC01158056.1:0-55768 GCA_003697995.1 Taxidea taxus jeffersonii | reverse complement strand
GCTCTCGGTGGTCTTTTTGGTGGTGGTCTCATGATCTGGGCATAACAGTGTAGATATATATATATATATATATATATGGAGAGAGAGAGATTGAGAAAGAGAGAATGAGAATACTATGGAAAACAAATATATGACACTCAAAATCACCTTAGAAGATATGCTATGAAAGGCATACATGTGACAGTTTATTTTATAGCTGGTACTTTTGAGAATAAACACATTGATTCTTCATTTCAAGGAAGTCTTACTGAGTCTAGAGGTAAGATCTAAATGCAGTGTGCTGTGTTGAGTGTCAAATAATATTCCAAGATAATTCATGTCATAAACCAACAATTGCCACAATGTTTTGGAAAATGGTCAACAAATAACATTAAATTTCAGCTTCAGTGCAAGGGAAATGCCTGGGCTCTTGAGAGTCACTCACTCTATATTTTGTCACAGGCCATTAACAAATCATAATCAAACAGGGACCTTAATCATACACTTGGTGCCATAACAATATATTTGTCATAATACCCTGTTATCACACACACAAAAAAAAGAAATAGAGAAGTACAGTGTGAGGATAGAGAAAGGATGAACAAAGAAGTCTTTTCAAAGGAATTTTCTTTTTTTTAAGATTTTATTTGTTTATTTGACAGAGAAAGACACAGTGAGAGAGGGAACACAAGCTTGGGGAGTGGAAGAGGAAGAAACATGCTTCCTGCTGAGCAGGGAGCCTGATGCTAGGCTCCATCCCAGGACCCTGGGGTCATGACCTGGGCCGAAGGCAGATGCTTAATGACTGAACCACCCATTTCTATCTTTAATACAGTGTTCATAAGTTTACTATCTTTATTGTGGAAAGCAAAGTAGTCTGATTATTTTGAAAACAAAAATAATAGACTCCCTGAAAAGGAAAAGAAAATAAAATCTGAGCCCTTTGTACAAATCAAGTCTTCTCTAAATTCTTCTTTCATATATAATTTATTCTTAGATAAAAAACACTCCACAAGTTATTTTATATCATAAATGTAAATAACTTCTGGATGAAAATATTTTGTTTAGGTGAGAGAAGAGGACATGAGACTATTTTCAAATTACTGACTGTGTTGAAAGTTAGGCTATTTCTTAGATTTAAATATCAGATGGCTCAATGTAGTCTAACTATGCAGGAGAAATCCAAGAATTAAGTTTCTATTTACAAAGTTATTAAAATCTGTTTCAGGTAATCATTATCTTCATTGTATCATGGCTATCAGTTTATTGTAATTGAATTTCTTGTACTTTGTTAGAATGCCACACATCTTGTTTTTGCTGGTATCCATTGTTCTAATTTAACATATTGAAAATGGCCAAAGATACAGCTGAGTTAAGGAAGGCTACCCTTCTTAAGAGTGTTGTAGGTTGTTTGTATGTAAATTTGTTGCTTTAATTTGGTTGACTTTGAAGACATTTACTATCTTGCCCAATTTCTTTTTTTTTTTTAACTAATGTTTTTTTTAAGATTTTATTTATTTGATAGAGATCACAAGTAGGCAGAGAGGCAGAGAGAGAGAGAGGAGGAAGCAGGCTGTCTGCAGAGCAGAGAGTCCGACGCGGGGCTCGATCCCGCGACCCTGGGATCATGACCCAAGCCAAAGGCAGCGGCTTTAACCCGCTGAGCCACCCAGGCGCCCCTATCTTGCCCAATTTCTTATCTGAACATTCCTTTACTCTTTAGGACGTTGAGGAAAATTCTCTGTGCTTTATGAAATTGAGGAAATCCACAGTAAGTTCAGGGTGAACTTACTGCTCTCCATTTTCCCTGGGCCTATGACAGAACCTTTCAATTTTTTGAGAAGTCTTGTCCCGTTCCAGAGCCAAATACTCTAGTCATGTTGTACCAGAAGTCTTATAGTAACGACACTCCTTCCATTTCTTCCTAACACTCAAAACCATCAGTAAACTCTGGCCATTTAGTCAGTTTTTATGTTGTAAGTATCATATATCTTAACATCAACAAGCGAAAGTTTTACTCTCAGAGAAACGTGATTCAATGAGATCTATCTTTCTTCCCAAACTTGGCACTGGCTGGAGAAGGCATTATTTAACCTGAACTACTTTTAATCTTAAGACAAAAAATGTTAGGTTTTTCTCCTCAGTGATACAAGGGAAGATTTCTCAATCTGAGAACATAGTACTCCTTCCCTATTGAGAAGAAAATGTTTTCATTTAAAAAGAAATTCTTTTTTTTAAAGGATGGGTTATAGAAGTGTCATAAGCATGCTATGAAGGTATACATGTGAATTGTATCTTTCCACAATGTCAGCTTTATTCAATTATAAAGCAGGTTCAGGTTTACAAACTCGATGTTTTACCATGTGATTAAACTTGGCTTCTTATGCAGCACACAAAGCAGGACAGCAGAAAAACCCCACAACAAACAAGATAACAGAAGAGTGTAGGAAGTTAATGAAACAAACACAAAGTCAGTCTGTGGGAGAGGAGTTGCGATAAAGCCTCAGGCTGATCCACGTCAGCTCTCGGCACTTACTGCTTCTGATGTTCAGGCAGGGAAGGATCTGGGTTTTGTTCAGAGATCAATCAGAGCCTTCAGCGGCAGTTGCCTTTTTCAAGTGATCAGACATAGAGGGGTCAGGTCTGAAAAGTCTGACAGTTTGCTGCCAAAATCCTCCCACTTTTAAAGGGATTTAATCAGTTTTGGGTCTCTGGAGACCTCCTCTGGGTCTGTTTATTATCGGTTCTGGAGAGTCTGTTGACATTGGTTCCAGTGATATCTCCTAGCTACAGTCCCTGAACTGCTTGTGTCATTGCTTGACCCAGGCCCCTGCTTGACATGAGACTCCATTTTGCTCTCTGCAAGAAGTTAAGCAAGTGTCCTTGTTTCAAGGACCTTAGAGTCTTCAATATGTTACTGTGTAACAACCATCTACTCAGTGTACTGAACTCTCCGGAAGTCCAAGCTTGTCCCAGGCTCCACTGCCCAGAGTTAGCGTTAAAGACAGCTGTCTCTACCCTGAAGGAGTGCCATACCGACTCACCCACATTATCTAAAAAGAAAAGTTACAAAGAAAATCAAAGAGTGTACATGGGCATAAGCTCTAACCTCTCTCTTCTTTCTATAAAGTTTGTAAAGACTCCTAGAAAGTGTTTACCAATCCTGACTGTGAAAAGCTAATGCAGGGGTGCCTGGGTGGCTCAGTGAGTTAAAGCCTCCACCTTGGGCTGGGGTCATGATCTCAGGGTTCTGGGATGGAGCCCTGCATCGGGCTCTCTGCTCAGCAGGGAACCTGCTTCCCTCTCTCTCTCTGCCTGCCTCTCTGCCTACTTGTGATCTCTCTCTCTGTCATATAAATAGATAAAATCTTAAAAAAAAAAAAAAAAACACTATTTTCCCACTCCATAAAGGCATAGCATTGGAAGCTCTAAGAACCAACACCTGAAAATGCCTTCCTCTTACTCTCTGTCTCTGCCAAGAGGCAGAAAAACATGATTAACTCTGCTGCTTGGCTCTAGATTTCATGTGGCCCAAACTAGCTTGCTGAAAGTTTTCATTAGGAGTTCAGAAAACAATCTGGTTAACAAGAATTTGTTTTGTTTTGTTTTGCTTCCCCCCTCCTGCAAATATCCCTCTGAAAGTCTCCATGAGTAAAATTGTTTTGACTGAGGGCAGATTTAAAGTACTGTGGGTATTACTAGCTGAAATCACCTTAATGTTATTTGAAATCACACTTTAAATACATCTCTTCTTCAATATCCTTTAATATGTGGCATTTCTAAACTTGCTTACTCACATAGCTGGGTTTTTTTCTTTTTTATTTGAACATATGGAGTATCTAATTTGGTAGATTTCAAATGTTAGCTTCACTACTTATTGGCCAAGTGGTCTTCACTTATTTTTTTAATCTCTTTGAACCTCAATTTCCTAGAATATAAATGGAATTATTAATACCTACTCCTAGTGTTATTTCAAGCAATTCTGAAACGATATATATAAAGACATTAAGATAGTACATGGCACGTCATAAATCCTAGATAGATCGCAATCACTAAAAAATTGTTCCCTTATAATTTCCTTGCTATGCAGCACCAGATCTATAGCACCAGATCTATATCACCCACGGTGTTCTAATCACCTTTAGAATAAGATTCCAAACTTCCTGAAAGCCATATATGATGGTACCCGCTTTTTCCTAACTGCTCTTATTTCATGCCACTTTTCGCTTTCTGTATCTCTCTGGTTTTATCAGCCTTTTATCTATTCCTTTACACACCAAGCTTGCTCTACTTACTTGGACTTGCTCTGCTTATTTCCTAGAATTCTCATCCCTAAGATTTTTATTTGGTTGAATCCTTCCTGTCACTCAGATCTCAGTCCAAATATCACCTTTCCTGAACATAATAAATATACCATTGTTTTATTTATTTTAGTGATATTCCCCCTAGTTGAAATTCTCTCATTTTTGTTGTTGTTGTTGTTGGTCACTTGTTTTTGCTTGTCTTCACCAGTAGAATGGTGTAGGGTGTAGGGACTTTCTCTATTGTGTTCAACACCATAGTCAAAATACTTAAAATAATGTTTAAAGCAAGGGAAATGCTGAATAACATGTTTGCTTGATAAAATAAATGGAGTAGGCTGTGTCCATGTCCACTGCAAGTGATTCTGCTCTGGGTTTGGCCAGTACCAGAAGTTGTGGATATTTTGGTATCTAGCCCCAGAGGGAGAGGTCTGGGGGATAGCTGAAAGAGTGAGGTATTTAGCCAGCAATCTCAGCCCTCCATTCTATCATTCTTACCTTTCATAATCCACATTATGGTTAAGAAAAAGAAGAGAATACCAGTGGGATATACACTTGATACACCAATATATATTCATGACTGCTAGTGTCAGGAGACCATAAAGCCGCCATCACACTCTTGCAGATGATCATCTTATATTTGCTCAGAGCGGGAAACACCCATCAGAGGGACACTTTGGGGACTTAATCAAAGATACATGTGGAACAATGATCCCAAGAGTTTCTGTCTGTAGGGTAGATTTTGATATCAAAAATACCGCAGGGTACCTAGCTCTCAGTTCTTGGTTTATAATATTATTCATCAATAAAAGAAACGAGGGCTACTTGGAGAAATGACTGGGTCTGGGGGTAGGGTGAAGAATACACAAGATGACCTGGAGTATCTCAGTTCCCAAAAAGTAAAAAGTGCTCAAATGACCAACCCCCACAAAAAAAAGAAAGAAAGAAGGAAAATAAAAAGAAAAAAGAAAGAAAACAACAACAACAGAGAAAGATAAACTTCTCACCTCACAATGCTGGGCATATATCAAAGTCACACAGATGCCAAATGAAAGAGTTCTCAATGGCCAGAGAACAATTTAAGTAACAAAATAAATAAAATAGTACTGAATTGTAGCCCAAAGTACAAAATAAATATCTGTGAATCTATACTAATGAAAGAAATAATTGAATAAATAAATAAATGGGGGAAAAGAGACAAATCTCCCTTGAAGGAGAATTCCAAATGATTTATGTAGCTACTTGTCTCTCAAGGAGGTAAAGCCTTAACGACCACCTCTGAAGTATGGGATGCTCATAGTGACTTGCTTTTAATGAGAACAGTATGGAAATGAGAAGAAAAGAATAACTTCTCCACGGAGAAAAAGAAAATGAAAACTGGCAAATGCTACTTGGGTCAGTGATGAAGATTAATACAAATGGTAATAAATTGTATTATGACATGTAACCTAACTATGATGTAATGAAAATGCTTTTGTGGTCTTCCACCCCAAAACCTATAACCCCAGTCTCATCATGAGAAGAAAACACTGGACAAATCCCAGTTGGTGAACGTTTTACAAGTTACCAAACTGATGTTTCTTAAACACATCGAAGTTATAAAAACAAGAAAAATCTGAGAAATCATTTCAGTTAAGTGAAGTGTAAGGAGACTGGTGACTCCAGTGGTGTTCTGGATGAGATCTTTGAACAGAACAAGGACACTAGGTAAAAACTAAATAAATATAAATAAAAATGGACTTAGTAGTTTATAAATTTTGGTTTATTCATTGTTATAAATACACCATACTAATGTAAATTGTTAACAATAAGGGAAGCTGGGTATTCAGTACGTGAAAACTCTCTGATACTTTTGCAACTTTTCTGTCAATCTAAAATTATTCTAAAGCAAAAAATGAATTTAAAAAAATCCAGGATAATCATCCATGCTTGAGTTTACAGAAACAAATGATGAGTTTACTGACAGTGACATTACCTATTTTATTACAAAAATTACTCATTAGATATTTTATGATTTTGAGAGGAAAATAAACAAATGAAGAAGAATTCAGACTTCCTAGGTTTAAATTGAGCAGGGGAACAATTCCTTAGGTAATAATTTCATTTTAACTAAATTTAAAACAAAATAATAATAGCATACTTATCTGTGACCATTCCCACCATACAAATAAAGAACTTTTTAAAGACATTATCTCATTCATTCCAACATCATTGCATAGATGAAGTTTTTAAAAAAATCAAGCAAACCATATATAAATGTATATATATGTATACACACACACACACACATATAGTATGTAAGGATAGTTCTTTAGAAATTTAAGCTGTAGCAAACATTGTTTAATTTAGTTATTTCTAAGCCTGAATTGACCAACTTCCTTTGGGATGCATAACTATTTTTAGTTTAGGCCAGATATATAAATTTTTTATATAAACAAAATTTTTATATAAATAAAATTCCCTGAGGAAACCATTTATTCTTGTCTCTATTCTCAGAATCCTGATTAAAAAAAGAAGAAAAAGAAAGTTCATGAAAATAAGACTGAAAATCAGGAACTTATCTCATATAAAGCTTACCATATTTAAATAAAGAAACTTTTTTTTAGAATTGACAAAACTTCAAAAAAATTACAATGGTATATTGCTAAGATAGAATGAAATACATCACTGGTGAAAATGGTGATTGATTTCTTTTTGGAAACCAACTGGAAAGTCTCTCTCATTCTACTTGGAGCAAGTAATCTTGTGTCCTAAAATGTATCATAAGCAAAGAATATAAAATATTAAATGAGAGAAGAAAAATTCAATGCCTGAAAATGAGATTTAGTATAGTCTACATTTTAGAATTAAAACAAACGAACAAAAAAAGTTGTCAACTAAAATGCACTACAAGGGCGCCTGGGTGGCTCAGTGGGTTAAGCCTCTGCCTTCCGCTCGGGTCATGATCCCAGGGTCCTGTAATCGAGCCCCACATCGGGCTCTCTGCTCAGCGGGGAGCCTGCTTCCTCCTCTCTCTCTCTGCCTGCCTCTCTGCCTACTTGTGATCTCTCTCTCTGTCAAATAAATAAATAAAATCCTAAAAAAAAAATGCACTACAATAAGGAACTGGGTAAGAAAATAATATTAGATTATTGGAGAAATTTATGTGGTCATTAAAATACCTGCAGGTACGCCTGGGTGGCTCAGTTGGTTAAGCGGCCACCTTCGGCTCAGGTCATGATTCCAGCATCCTGGGATCGAGACCCACATTGGGCTCCTTGCTCAGCAGGGAGCCTGCTTCTCTCTCTGCCTCTGCCTGCCACTCTGTCTGCCTGTGCTCACCCTTTCTGACAAATAAATAAATAAAATCTTAAAAAATAAAATAAAATAAAATACCTGCAAAGAATATAAAATAATTTAATGCCTTAATAAAAAGCCGGTACAAAAAAACAGATACTCTTAAGAACATTAGCTTAATACTGATTGCATATTAATTTTGACAATTTCTCAAAGTTGAATCAATCTCTATCTTATATAAAGTAGATCATTAGTCTTATTTATACACATCATATTGTAACTAATTCAATTTGGTGGAAGTACAAAAGGCATGTTGCTCAAATCAACTATTCTTAAAAGCATCAATAAGGCATTTCTAGGGTTGAATTGGTTAGCTAGTAATATGACATTAAAATTTTTTCAGGCCCAAAACATCAGTCATGAACCACTGAGTAAAATTTAAAGAACTCAAATGATCAAGTGATTCTTTCATATGTTGAATTGTTGAATTGGACAAAAAAAAAAAAAAAAAAGTCTTGATAAACCCTCTTTGCTTTGCTTTGCTTTGCTTTGCTTTGCTTTTAGGTATTCTGTTAGTTGCAGAAATGTGAGAGACCAAATTAAGTTTCTGATTTTCCATGAAGGTTGGCAGTTCTCTTACCTATTTGGTTCCTAAAATCATAGGCTCTCTCATTAAGCCAACAATATGAAAGTATGCTGAGAAGGATTTTGATCCCTATGATCTTCCTCTCCTGGTGTTATATCTGTGAATATGTTACCCTACGTGACAAAGAGGACTTTGCATATGGAAGGAATTAAGTTTGCTGATCAGTTGACTTTAAGAAGATTATCCTATGCTACCTGTTGGGCCCAATGTAATCAAATGTGCCTTTAAGTAATTACATCAATTAATTTTTTTCTTTTTCCTTACAGCAGTCATTTGATGGGTATAGATAGTATTGTATGCTAGTTATCTTCCATTTTCTCCTCCAGACTCACCTTCCACTCTCTTCCACATTTTCCACCCTGTGGGGGGGAAAGGGTGAAACAGGAAAGCAGAAGAGTTAATGAGAGAGATGTGGCAGAAGAAGCAGGAGAATAGAAGCATGAGAAAGACTTACCCACTGTTGAAGTCTTTGAAGACAAAGATCACCAAGAGCCAAGGAACATGTGGCAGCCTCTAGAAGAAAAAAACAAGCCACACTCACATGCAGTCCTACAACTGTATGGAACTGGGTTTTGCCAACAACCTGCAGAAGCTAAAAAAAGGATTTTCATCTACAGCCTCCAGAAGGTAACACAATCCTACTGACACCTAGATTTTGGCTTGTGAGACTAAACAGGAATTAGCCAAGCCCACTTGACTTCTGAGGCTGAAACACCCATGTCTACAGAAACCTATGACCCATAGAAACCATGAGATGATAGATCTGGACTGCTTTAAGGCACCAAGCCTACTGTCAAAGGCCAAACAGATGAACAATCTATTTACTAATGAGTCAAAAAGATAAAAAGCACACATTCTCTCCCAGAAGCTTAGAACTGAATTGGATTAAGTCTGACAAAATTACATTGGTTCTGTTAAGATTCATCATCTTTCTTTTAGTTGGATTTTAACACTGCCTTTTTGTCTTCAAAAACTTACTTTGGAAGAACTTCCATGTGAACACTATTACTATATTCATTTTTAAAATTTTGAAAAATTTACTCTGTGCCTTTCTATATTAAGTTTCCATTTAATCAATCATTTATGATTCATCATTACATGATGAGTCACTATATGATGGTAAAAAAAAACTTTTTTTTCTGAAAACTAGTATTTTCTTCTATATATTGAAAATTTCAATAATCATTGCTGATTCTCTACTCTTGTTTTTCCTTCTTTCCTCCTTTCCTTCCCTCCTTCCATACTTTCTCTCTCTCTTTCTCTTTCTTTCCTTCACTGCCAGAAATCAGAGAGCCAATTCAACATTCTAATATGAATGTATAGTGCTTATGATCATAAATAAGACCAAACATATGTATTATTTCCCCCCTTTATTATTACTTATATTCAAATATCCCATGTTCTGGGTTTTGATTTTCTTTATTTACGCTTATTGTATGACTTTATTTTTATAAGGCCTTTCAAATTCTTGGCAGATTAACGTAGAGATATATAAGGAACAAATACAGTTTCTTTCTGATTATTTATCCATATATATTTCATTTCTGGGATTTTTTTTAAGACAAAAGAACTTTATTCTTTGTAACATTTTAATTTTATCTTATTTTTTTCAGTGTTCCAAGATTCATTGTTTATGCACCACACCCTGCTCCGTGCAATACGTGCCCTCCTTAATACTTTCCACCAGGCTCACCCATTCCTTCACCCCCCTACTTTCCCAAACCCTCAGTTTGTTTCTCAGAGTCCATAGTGTCTCATGCTTCATCTCCCTCTCCAATTAATTTACTTTTACTTTCCTTCTCCTAATGTCCTCCATGTTATTCCTTATGCTCCACAAGTAAGTGAAACCATATGATAATTGACTGTCTCTGCCTGACTTATTTCACTCAGGATAATCTCTTCCAGTCCCATCCATGTTGATACAAAAGTTGGGCATTCATCCTTTCTGATGGAGGCATAATATTCCATTGTATATATGGATATATTCTTTATCCATTTGTCTGTTGAAGGGGATCTTGGCTCTTTCCACAGTTTGACAACTGTGGGCATTGCTGTTATGAATATTGGGGTACATATAGCTCTTGTTTTCACTACATCTATATCTTTGGGGTATATACCCAGTAATGCAATTGAAGGGTCATAGGGTAGCTTTATTTTTAATTTTTTGAGGAATCTCCACACTGTTTTCCAAAGGGGCTACATCAATTTGCCTTCCCACCAACAGTGTAAGAGGGTTCCCCTTTCTCCACATCCTCTCCAACACTTGTTTCCTGCCCTGTTGATTTTGGCCATTCTAAGTGATATAAGGTGGTATCACAATGTGGTTTTGATTTGAATTTCCCTGATGGCTAATGATGATGAACATTTTTTCATGTGTCTGTTAGTCATTTGTATGTCTTCTTTGGAGAAGTGTCTTTTTACGTCTTCTGCCTATTTTTTGACATGATTATCTATTTTTTGGGAGAAATCAGTTGCTTTCTTATACACTAGCAATGAAAATATGGAAAGGTAAATAAGAGAATAGATTTCATTTACTATAGCACCAAGAATCATAAGACACCTTGGAATAATCCTAACCAAAGAGGTAAAGGATATGTACTCAGGGACATGCAGAACACTCATGAAAGAAATTGAAGAAAACACAAAAAGATGGAAAAACTTTCTATGCTCATGGATCAGAAAAATAAACATTGTTAAAATGTCTTTAATGCACAGAGCAATCTATTTCTGAGATTTCTAGGATTTTATCCATTTATACTCTATCAGTGGCTAAGAAGAGCATCTAAGTTTTGGGGTCCTGATTTCCCTGTTCTACCTACTTTTTTTTTTTTTTTAAGATTTTATTTATTTATTTGACAGATAGAGATCACAAGTAAGCAGAGAGGCAGGCAGAGAGAGAGGAGGAAGCAGGCTCCCCGCCAAGCAGAGAGCCCGATGTGGGACTCAATCCCAGGACCCTGAGATCATGACCAGAGGCAAAGGCAGAGGCTTTAACCCCCTGAGCCACTCAGGCGCCCTCTACCTACTTTTTTATCTCCTTGAACTTGTATGTGAAGTAAGTCCAAAGTGCATTTCTCTGGCAGGTTCTATTTAATGTAGCTACTGGTGTTTGAGATTTGAGAACAGTTTGAGGAGAAAATAAAAACATAACTAGTAAGACAGGCCTTAGAAAAAAAATGTATCTATGAATATCAGTTCACAGAGTATTTTGCCATCTCTGTTTTGTATTGAATTGTGTTTTTCTCCCCACCCTCACCCTCAAAAAAAATATATGTAGATGTCCTAATCCCCAGTATCTGTGGATGTGACTTCATTTAGAAATAAGGTCTTTGCATATTTAAGATGAGGATCCCAAGATGACAGCATCCTTGATTTAGAGTGGGTATTAGTCCAGTGCCTGGTGCTCTTATAAGAAAAAGGACATAGTAACAAACACACAGTAACACCGACACATGAAGGGCATGCAGAGATGGAGATAGACATTAGAGTTCTGCTTCTATCAGCCAAGGAATGCTTGGGACCATAAGAAGCTAGAAAAGGTTATATTGTTTCTGTGGTCTCTCCCATATCCATTTATCCATTGGTATCCAACAAAAATGAGAAAAAGTAGGAGCAGGTACAGAAAGAGGATGAAGGAGAACTATAGGAGGAGGAGCAAGGGAAGAAAGGAAGAAGAAAAGGAATCAGCAATGTATAAAAAATGGAATGAAAAGGAACCATAAATAGTTAGTTTTAAGACATTGCTTAACTACTGAGTCAAGTTTTTTGACCTGAGTTGTTAAGACAAGGTGATAGGAATTATTCCTTCTCTATTTATAAAATAAAACTTTCTAAAGCACAGATGTTGACCAGAGCACATTTGCACTTTACCATCTCAATATTATTTCACTAGAATGAGCAGAAAAGACCACTCTGTTCAAATTAACAGGTGTGAGATTGTACCTGTGGTACAACTGTCGTAGATAACAGGATCATGGTTTTATAATGGAGGAAAACTCTAGTATCAACTACCTAGCATCTAGTATCACATCATTTGCTATCACTTAAACCAGTCAGAGTGCCTTTAATTCTGCTTCTAGACTCTACTAAAGAAGAGTTATTCTTTCTTCTCTTCTTTTCCTTAGAATTAGCTTCATTATTAAGGTAACTCTAGACCTGTAGGGCAGTAGCTAAGACTAGACTCCCCAATCCCAAACCTGAAATTCCTGAATTGAATTAAAGCATATTTTCATATATTAAAAACTAACAGTCCATCCTGGGACCTGTTCAGGAGCAAGTTAGTTCCTATTAATGAATTTTTATTCTAAGGGAAAATCCCCTTTAAAACTCCCCTGATATATCTTTTTCGGGAGTTGGCCCAAGGAAGGAAATTTCCTAGAATGATATTGTTTTTGCACAAGGGAAATGTTTAAACATAACTGTTGATTCTACTCCCAATTAACAGAGATAAAAGTTATAAAAAAATAACTGTTTTAAGAATCTGAATATCACACTCAACTTTTCTATACTGGATGCTATTAATACTAACTATTAGTCTGTGAGTCAATTCCAATGTTCACCATCCCCAGCCTCAACCCTCTACATTTCCTCTCAGTATACATGATTCTTTCAGTTGTACTCCAAAGACTCCTTTCCTCCAACAATCAGCCTACAGAGAATAGCATGTATCCCAACATGGAAAGAAAAATAGGTGTGTGAATATAGCACAGAATGGATTCAAATACATGCTTTCAGAGGAAGACAAGAAAAATAATCCTCATGGATGTTCACTCAAGCACCAAACTGTCTTTGCTGCTTTCTAAGAAGGCTCACTGACTACCAGGTGCTAACTCTGAGAATCTTACAGTGAAGGTTGGCTAGCTAAGCTTCTGGCATTCTCCCAATCCAACCAGTCTCAAGCAGAGAATTTATTTACCTGAATAATGGTTCAGTTCACTAGTAAGCACCCAAAACAGGTTGTGATGACTTGGATGAAACTAAAACTTTAATGAAGGTGGATAGTTACCATCAACATCCATTTGCTCTCCAATATTGGAGAGGTGGAATGGATGTTCCATTTGCTTTCTGAATTTCTGCTTCATGCTGTTCTTTATGGTTCATTTTTAAATTATTTTCAGAAATAAATAAATAAATAAATAAATTTCAGAAATACACACACACAGAAAGAACTCCTCCTCCATGAGTTTTATATGAAGTATTAAAGATTTTTATGATATCATTTTCTCTTGCTACTACTGACATTTTACCTCTTTATTTCTCTTCATCAATGCTTTGAAGTTATATATTGAAAAATCACCTAATGTTTCCTAAGGCATACATTGAATTAATCATTTTTATATTTTTGTGTATGGAGAGGATGAAGAGAATTCAAGTGTCAATTGGGTAAATATGTCAAATTTGAGAGTCTTTTTTTTTAAATTTTTATTTATTATTTTTTTAAGATTTTATTTATTTATTTATTTGTTAGAGAGAGCGAGCACAGGCAGACAGAGAGGCAGGCAGAGGGAGAAGCAGGCTCCCCGCCGAGCAAGGAGCCCAATGTGGGACTCAATCCCAGAACGCTGGGATCATGACCTGAGCCAAAGGCAGCCGCTTAACCAACTGAGCCACCCAGGCGTCCCTGAGAGTCTCTTTAATCCTGACAATAACATGAACTTTTTCATGTGCTGCCAACAATGTGATCCTTTGCATCTTTAATCACCTTTATTTACGTTTGATTATTAACATTCTTTGGTTTTTTAATGTCATAATAATTTCTAGAACTGTAAGTTTAGAAGATGTGCAGGGCATTTATTTCTCCTCTATCAAATGAGGAATGGCAGGAAGGACCACCCAGATAACTATTTGTTCAATAATAACAGGATGAAAATTAACCAGACCAAAGTGATGAATATCAGCACTACATAGATTCTGTAATTCAGTAATTCTAATGTGGAGTTATTTTTTACCAAAGATAGTAATTATCTTTTTCATATTATAAGCATAGGGGTGCCTGAGTGGCACAGTCAGTTAAGTGTCCGACTTTTGGTTTCAGCTTAGGTCATGATCTCAGGGCCCTGAGATTGCTCTATGTGGGGATCCATGCTGGGCATAGAACCTGCTTAAGATTCCCTCACTCTCTCCCTTTCCCTCGCCCCTGCCCTGTCTTGTGCTCTCTCTCTCTCCAAAAAAAAAAGGAAAAGAAGAAAAAGAATATAAACATAAATAGCCTCCACTTTATAGTGAAATTCAATGACACCACAGAATTGTAGAGAAGCTGAAGATGTTCTCTATGTTCCATCTTCATCAACATGAATGTGACCTTGCCTTAATATTCAGGAGGAAGGACAAGATTCAGAAATTCTTTCCCCCGCATCGTAGATTTACAGCTACAACTAAAAGTTGTAGCTTCCCTTTTTCCCTTTAGGATATGAGTAGTTAAGTCTCTGTTTGAAATATATTACAGACAAGAAATAGAAAAGTTTAAAATAAGAAATTTAGAAGAGAATAGTGATGGTAAAAAAGAAAAACCGTATCTTTTCCGAGAATCTTGGCTACCCTATTAAGATGCTTACTGATTACATTGAAAGACTTCTAAGCATGAACAGATTTGAAAAGAGCAATAATAAATGTGCAGGTCACCCCATCTATCAGTATTTGACATCTATATAAGAAACCATTCATTGATATTTGACAGTTATTTATGATTTTCAAATGAAGCACTGTTGTTTATTTGGATTTTGATTTATAATTTGAAATAATCTTCCCAGAAGAATATTAAATATTGTGTTTGACACATTAGATGAAGTTAGTCATCATCTATTACTAAAATATACCAGTGTGAAATATTAGGTGCTTTTCTATCAACCTGAAATATTTCTGGCAGTGAATTTTAAATAGATCATTAATGTTCACACTTCTGTTGCATGATGAAAGCTTCAGTAGGTGATTGAAGGGCCTTTTCAATGTTCAGAGTTGTGTTGAGTTTTACAGATCATAGAACTGTATAGCTGGAGGAATCCTAACTACTATTTAGGTTTGGAAGGCTAAAAGTTCAAGGAGGTTAAGTGATTGTTAATAACCTACAATGCTAAATGCATATTAGATAAGATCTCTATTTATGAAAATTAAACAATTGAATATATCTGAGAAATATGCAGAAAACATTTCCAACCTTGTGAATGGTATCATGTCTGATACTTCCTAACGAATGAGTGCTATTGATATTGAAGATATTAAATTATGTTCCATCAGAAGGCCAGAACATGGTGCAACTGGGTGGTTGAGACCCTTTTAAATAGAATTCCTGGAACAGTTTAGTACCATTTGAATGACTAATTTTCTATTCTGTCAATAGTGAAAGGTTAGTGAAATGTTCTAATAAAATAGTGGGACTTTGATAAATATTCTTCATCCAGTTTCACAAAGTTTCATACAAAAAGTAAGCATACTAATATATTCTATTATGCTGATTGAAACTGCGTAAATGGAAAAAAAGCTCAAACTACACAATTGGGACTCCATTTGCCTTCCAGTAATTTATTTTCACTTCCTGGCCACCAAATTAATAGTAACTAAAATATGCCTAGAAACAAGGCCTGATTATTACATTTCCCCATTTCCAGACTATGCAAACTAATAAATGATAATTAATATTAGGGACACTTTAAACAGTATCCATCTACCACTATTTCTATAAAATATACTTGCAGCTATGAATTTATGCCCCTGAACATCTACTAAAATACTTTTCTTTTTAGATTATTTTCACATTATTCACATATATTTCACATAATCACATATATTTCACATTATTTCAATAGTAAATACCAAGACAGGAGGATTCTGGGACTTTTAACCTATATAAATGTACTTTCTTCTTTTATTCATATTAATTTTTTTAATTTGGTAGACATTCTATTTTCAATGAAACATATAATTTCACCTTTACTTATCCATAATGTCATTTAGTTGAACAGAAGATACATTTTATAATTGTTTTGTCACTAACTTAAGGAGTTGATGCATACTCCTAAACGGAACAAATTGTTATATTTTCACTTTCAAAAGATAAGGCATATTCAGGGTGCCTGAGTGGTTCAGCAGGTTTAGTGCCCATCTCTTGGTTTTGGCTCAAGTCATGATCTCATGGTCTTGGGACTGAGCACCATGTTGCACTCCAGGCTCAGTGGGGAGTCTGCTTGGGATTCTCTCTCTCCTGTCCCTCTATCCCAACCTGACTCGCATGTGTTCTCTCTCTCTCTCCCCCTCTCTCACTTTCTCTCTCTCAAATAAATAAATAAATCTGAAAAAAAAGATAAGGCATATTCATTTGAAATACCTATTAGAGAATAAGTGTCAATGCTAGTAAATGCCTCCTTAACAATGCTAGCTACATTTCACTAATTACTGCAGTTAATACAAACAGACTTAACCATACTGGTTCCAACAAAGCTGAGAACTCAAATTAATTAAGACAACTATATTATTAAAAACCTACTTTGAACTTCAGGTAAAGAACATGAAAACGTGATTTTCAACCTCAGATGGGTATTAAAAAGGTCAATTCAGCATCTGTATTTGTTATCTCTAGTTCAGTGTGATATATTTAATAGACAACCTATGATTTGATAAAGGTCACTGGAGTCAGAAATGTCAAATCTCATTAGTCTTACTCAGTTGATATTAAAAGTTACCTATCTGCCTATATGCTTAATGAAAGGTTGCTTGATTTAATCATTAAATGATTATTTTCAGATTGCGTATTTCTTGAAACATGTTTTGTTCCAGGAAATGAACTTTTAAAATATAGTTTCATTGTATGTTAATTTAAAACGTTTAAAATATTTCTGTTTTGCCACTTAGTGTCTAATCTGAATTGCTTTAATCCAAATATTTCACTGTAACTAGAAGGTTAAAGTTAGGCCAAAGAAATGTATGTACAGACCACAAAATTTCTCAAATTTTTCTAAGGAATTAACTATTTAATTCATTTTTTTTCTTAAACAGAAAGCTGAACATTTGTGCATATGGTCATACTGTAATATAATTGTAGGGTAATCGAAACCAGCTGTTACACTTTGTAGTTTCTGGAAGCCTGTGTATTGCCTTCTAGCTACAGTGACTTTGTGCAGGCCTTAATAAAAGAAATTAAAGAATGTGCAAGCTTGAATGACTTTCACATTCTTCTTCAGAAGAGCTTCAATTCATACCAGACAGAAGAGGCATAGCATTTCCATTGCCACTTGTCCATAACACACATGCAGATGAAATAATGATTTTTATTGCTATGATTTAGTGATTTGTAAACTTCAACCACTCTTTTTTTTTTATTTAAATATAACTATTTGTGGACGCCTGGGTGGCTCAGTTGGTTAAGCGGCTGCCTTCGGCTTACGTCATGATCCCAGCGTCCTGGAATCGCGTCCCACATAGGGCTCCTTGCTCAGCAGTGAGCCTGCTTCTCCCTCTGCCTCTGCCTGCCACTCTGTCTGCCTGTGCTCACTCCTGCGCTCTCTCTCTGTCTGACAAAATAAATAAATAAAATCTTTAAAAAAAAAAAAAATATATATATATATATATATATAACTATTTGTCACAAAGCACCTTGCCATGTTATATTCAAGGATTTTTTTTTTTATATTCAAGGATTTTTAAAGACACACTGACACATACACTCCAACACTATCTAGCATCTTATTCTTCTTATTCTTATTTAACATACTATCTGGCATAATGTACAATCAAATAAATAACTTATATTTAGCCAGGTAAAATTTTTGCTTAAGGGAGGTATGATGGAATTATAATATTCCAAATTCATCTTTTTTCAAAATCTTAGGCTCATGGCAGTATTTAGTTGTGGTGAAAAAAAAATATGAATATGATAGTTCAGGGGAGGATTTGGGGAAGATGGTAGCATATTTCTTTTTAATCTCACTGGCTAACCACCATGGTAGCCAGAATAATAATGGCTCTCTCAAAGATATCCAAATCCCCAGAACCTGTGAAAATGTTGCCTTATATGGCACAAGGGATTTTGTACATGTGAATAAATTAAGAGTGCTATAATGGGAGATTATCCCAGATTATCCATTGGGCCCAATGTAATCACAAAGATTGATAGGCATATCAGAGTTAGAGATATGAAACCTAAAGATGCTAAGTGCTGACTTTGAAAATGAAGAAAGGACCAGGTCCCAAGGAGTGCAGGCAGCCTCTGGAAGTTGGAAAAGGAAAAGGAAATTGAACCCTAGAGCCCCACAGGGGACATAACCTTGCTGGTGCCTCTTTTTTAGCCCAGGGAAACTGATTTTGGACTTCTGACCCTCTCAAAATTGAAGCTAATAAATTTATGCTGTTTGAACCCACCATGTCCACCAAGTTTGCTGTTATAGCAACAATAGGAAACTAATAAAATGGTATAAAGGAGAAAAAAAAAACTACTAAAGAGCAAAATCTAAATCACATAGGAAACATTAACAACAAAATTAGGTGGCAAGAAATTCCCATGAACATCAAAACCTTAGTTGAGTGAAAACCTACATAGTGTCAGAATCTCTATGAAAAGAAAAGAAGGAAATGACATGGTAGCAACCCATACACCAGAAAACAGGAGAACATCAGTTTAGTAGACAGCATGCAGGGCTGAAACTAGCATGAGGAAGGGCGACCCTTTAGCAACAGGTGAGCGCCATTGGCTAATGGTGAAAAGGACCTAGAACCGTTGGGTCCCTATGAGCCATAAAGACGGACCTATCAGGACTTCCTTCTAAGTAAGAGAGAATTCTGTGAATGAAATCAAATGGAACAAGGCAGGAGTATCAGAAATGAAATAAAAAGATTTTGCCAATGTGTTGGGTGGGAGCAGAACCAAGATATCACAGAAAAAAAGCTACCATATATTTTTATATCACTATCAAAAAAGGTAGTGGGGAGTAGAAAGAAAAAAAGTAGAACCTCTCTGAAGTAGAATTCTATCTAATTTTAAAAGTCCAGGAAATAAACTTCACATAAAAATGAATAATAAAAAATTATTGAATCTTATCCCATACAAAATTACAATAAGAAAAAAGATAGTAGTAAGTTCTCTAAAGGCAATGAAAGCATACTTTAAAGATGTACTCTGAAAAACAGATCATAATATTAAAAAAATCAAAAGATATTATGAAAGTGATAATAAAAGCTGGTCCACATAAAGACAGGAGTCCCCGAATATAATACTAAAACAAGAAAAGAGGCAATTGCTAAAACCATAAGTCAAGTAAACTTTCCAGAAATAAAAATTCTTCTGAAATAAAAGATTTGAATTTACAAGTTGAAAGAGCATGCTGAGTGCCAACAGTAAGATCTAATGAAATTATTGGTCTTTCAGAAAAAGAAAAAAAATTAAAAACATCCTTTGGACCTCAAGAAACTCCCCAATTTTCCATCAGACTTTTTTAACAGTAACGTTTTATGCCATAAGAAAGTGAGCACCATATTAAAGAAAACCAAGGAAAGAAGGGGTGAGCCAAAAATTTTATATCCAGCAAACCTGACTATCAAGAATGAAGGACACAGAACTACTAACCGGCAAGATGGGGAATATAGTCGCTTATACACTTCCTCAGAAGTTGACTAGAAAATATATTTTAGATCACTAAAATGACTGGAGAAACATCAACACAGGAACTGGTACTGAGCACTGGAATGAAAAGTAAATGAAGCTTAAGAAGGAGTTCGTGTAGTATGCAGTGGTTATGTACTCTGATAATGTAGAGATAGTATAACTAAAAATGAGGGAAGAAGGAGGAGAGTATATGCAAAAAATGTTTAATGTTTTCATAATCACATTAGTGATACTATTACTGTTATCATTCTGCTACTTCTGTAATATGTAATATGGGGATTAAACAAGCAAGCATTTATGTATATCTTTGAGAACCAGCATTCTTGATAAGAAAGGAAAGACACACAAAGGTCATTGGGAAGTGGTGAAATAAAACCTCCTTAGTTTTGATTTTGAATTGGAAATATTATATATTATATATATAAAAATATAAAAATATTTTATATTTTTCCATGCTTGATTCACTAAAAGACTTAGAAACAATGACCAATGATCAGTGTGATAACAATTAATATCTCTAGCATCCAGTTCAAAAGTCTGGAAATGGCATTTCTCACAAAAATAAAAGTTTCCTTAAAAAATGGCTAATTCCAGTTCTGAGCCAGGACATGTTTGATATGAGCCAAATCTTAGTAAAGCTTACCAGTGCTATGCCAAAAGGATTCCAGGGTCAATCTCAAGAGGCTTCACTGACTGAAAATGAGACAATCTGAGCTTCTATGATGATAACTGTTATAAGGGACTTAAGCCCACCATATGTGTGTAAAGCCATGTTTTCATAATTTTAGTTAAAGAAGAACTGGTCAACTTTAGAGGACGAAAGGAACTGATTCATGAAGTGAAATATTCTTACTGCTTTTCCCATATGAACTATGTCCCTGGACTACCAAATAAATGATGCTGGCTTTAGGGTTTACCAAATAAATGTGTATCTTTATAACAGCACCCGAGTAACAAACAGAAAAGAGAAGTGACAGAATGAAAATACTATTATTTTGCAAAATTTCATAAAATAATAGATATAGGCATTAACATCAATGGGCACTAACAACAGAAAAAATAGAGGCAACTAGAGAGTATATGTTTTCTCTAGATTTTGCCAAACATCATGCAGGCTCATGCCAAAAGGATCCAAATTTCTGGACTTAGCAGTCATTTTGCAGAAAACACAGAGAGTCTACCGCCATACCACCCTGAACGCGCCCGATCTTGTCTGATCTCAGAAGCTAAGCAGGGTCGGGCCTGGTTAGAACTTGGATGGGAGAAAACACAGAGAAAAAGGACCATGTTGAACTAGACCATGAGCATGCAATCAACAAAATCCAGCTTCTTCAACCAATAAACTATGAGGAAAGGGAAGGTTAGAGGTATTACCTGTAAACTAGGACATATTCTTATAACTTTACAAATTTACAACCTGAGTGGCATTATTAAATTTAACTAATAAAAAGTTAATTCCTGCTACATATCTGATGCTACCCTATTTTTAAGTTTCTCTTTAATGTTCACAATAATCCTATGAGTTAAACATGTTTTTTACCAGTTAACAGAGAAGAAAATTAAGGTTTATAAAGTTGAATAATTTGTTTAAAAATCTTACAACTTATGATTCTGAGATTCCAATCTATACAATTGGAATAAAAGCCTACAATTTGAATTCTATGATACATTTAGTACTCTACTATATATTATATAATTGCAATGAATTCATGTCTTTAAGAAATCAGAAACTTACTGGATGGAAATTTAAACAAAATACTACAATACAATCATTAAAATTTTTTTACACTCAAAGTAAAGTACCTTGTGTCTCATAAATGTGTCAGAGTTAAGAACTTGAATCACTTTGTAAAAGCAAAATAATACTTTGCCAGTGAGATCATTTGATTCACAGATGAGATGAGTTTGTTAAAACCTCAAGAACAACTAGAAATTTATTAGATGGTTGGGTGTAGCTGGAAGTAAGGGAGGTCCAGGCAATGCACAGAGCATGTGCAAAGGCACAGAAGCATGGTATGCTCTCGAAACATATTCATTTGGAGGAATAAGAATAAAAGTGGTTTCAGCAAGGGAGCTGTAGTATATAAGAATGAAGTCTGATTATATAGTCTTGTTGTTGATGTTATAAACCAGAAGATGACCTACTCAGAATTATAACTCAGGATATTATCTATAAGGAAGGAGTTCTTAATTGGCTGCGTGAATACTAGGAGTTCCTTAGACAGACCTTGATGGTTCTGGAAACTTATAAAATTGTATGTGAAATTTTGAATTGTATGTTTGTACATCTTTTTTGGAAGGTGTTCTATAGCTTTCAACTGATTATCAAAGCATTCCATAAAGAACCCTGATATTAGAAGTTATGGATGCCACTTGGGAAATGTTATTAGATTCCTAGGGCTGCTATAATAAAGTAACAAGAACTGAGTGGCTTAAAAGCACAGAATTGTATTCTCCCACATTCCTGGAAGCTAAAAGTCTGAAAGCAAGGTGTCAAGAGGACCATCCACCTTCTGAAAGGCCTAGGGAAAATCTCTCCTTTCCTCTTCCAGCTTATGGTGGCCCCAAACATTCCTTTGCTTATATATATAACTCTAAACTCTGCCTGTCTTCCAGATGACCTTCTGTGTGTCTCTGTGTCCTCTTCTCTTCTTTACAAGGACACCAGTCCTTGAATTTAGGGCTTACCCTAAATCCAGGATGAGTTCATCTTAAGATCCTTAACCAATAACATCTGCAGACCCTATATCTGAGTAAAATCATATTCTAAGTGTCCAGGTGGAAGTGAATTTTGGTCGCTATTCAACTACAAAAAAACCTATTGTTTTAGTCCAGGAGAGCTATGATGCTGTAAAGGGAGTGGGAAAACAAAAGGGTGAGTGTTTAGAATATGAAATTTTTGAGTATTATTGAATTTAATGATTAAGGGGAAGAAAAAATAAAAGATGAATCCCAGATCTCTAGCTTGTAGATGGAGAAATTGTTATGCGATTAGCTGAGATAAGAAACAAAGGATATAGGGTTGTGAGTGGGTATGTCTAGTGAGCTTGGTTT
The DNA here is from genome assembly GCA_003697995.1 of Taxidea taxus jeffersonii. NCBI lineage: Eukaryota > Metazoa > Chordata > Mammalia > Carnivora > Mustelidae > Taxidea > Taxidea taxus. Next base: position 32,922 of record RCUC01158056.1, on the reverse strand, counting down.
GTGATTTAGATATGCTCTCTAGAGAGAGATATCTCAGAAGCTTTGGGAAGTAAACCTCAAACTCAGCCTGAGTTTGAGGTTTGAGTTGAAAGAAATATTTTGATAGCAAGACAAAATTGAAGAGGAGGGAATTCAAAAGGTGAAATTCTTACATGTGAAAATCTTTAAAAATTAAGCAGCTTTGGATAAGTTGTTTCACTGATGATTTCAAGAGAAAATTCAGACTGCAGGGGAATCAAAATTTGGTGGGAAGAGAGGAAGGAATGACATAAAATGTTGACAGATTTTCCAGAAAAGTCTGGAAAGTGAGCAGCAGAGACAGGCAGAGGAGACTACAGGATGGAGTGAGGAGTCTGTTTGTTGAAGTAAAAGAAATACCATTATGTTCTAAAAGGAAAGAATCCGTGAAAAGGAAAGCAACGGAGAAAAAAATAGGGAGATATTTGATGGGCAAGTTATAAAAGAATAGAAAGGAATGAAATCTTTAGCACATGGAGAAGTTTTAGCCACATTAAATCGTTCATAAACTATGAACAGAGAGAGCACTAAGTTGCTTTTATTAAAAACACACACACACACAAAACACTAACAGTGACAGAGGCAGGAAATGGAACGAGGTCACCCTCAGTGTGGGGAGAAGTTGAAGGTTGAAGATGTTGCTTGCTGAGGGTGAGGTTGCTAATAATGGCTTGAGGAGTGCCTCAAGTGGGGTCAGTTTGGTTTAAACAAACACTTGAGGAGTGGGGTCAGTTTAGAAGAGTCTGCAAAGTGAAGAACACCAGCAGAAAATAGGGGGTTGCTGCTGAGCCTCTCACTACACTCAATGGTAACATAATCAGGGAGAATCTCCCAGAAGGGGAAGCTTTCTTACCAGGTCCTGGAGTGGTGCTCAAGATTCTTTGGGGTTATTTATCTCTGAGTTGGTAGGTGACGTTGACTTCAGTGCTTGTCTACAAGTAGTAAAGAAAAATCAGTTTTGTAGCTCATTATTTTCTAAAAGGCTGTTGGACATTTATTCAGGATATCAGCTTTCACAGAGCCTACAGATTGTATTTATGTCCCGCTGACATCAGGCAATTTATGAAGCTAAATAGATCAGTCTTGGAAACAGGGTCATAATATTTCCCCATAGCTATCATCTAAATAAAGTGAAATGTATTAAAGAACTCATTATAAAGAAACTTATCATATACCAGGGCCTGGAAATTAACTCTAAAAACTTGCCAACTACTTTTGAAATTCAAACAATTTCTTAGAGTAGCACTTGGTCTTAAATTTACTATGTACCAAAAGGAGAAAGTAGAATCTAATTCATCATAGCACTTTCCAGAGTAAACCATTTGATCAAAGAGTGGTTGGTGATTAAGAGAATAGGCACTGGAGCCAGAAGCCTAAGTTTGACTTTGCCCCTTATTACTTCTGTAACCTTATGAAGTTTACTTACCTTTTCTGTGCCTCAGTTATGCCATACATAAAATGAAGATGAGAATAGAAGCTACTTCATGTCTTGTTACGAAAATCAAATGAATTTATATTTATAAACTCAAAGCTAACACCTAGAAAATATCATTATACCTTTAAACCATCCCAGGTCCTTCAAAGACAAAGAGATTTCTTGGGATAAAAATAAGTTTATAAGGACACCTGGATGGCTCAGTCAGTTAAGCATCTCCCTTCGGATCAGGTCATGATCTTGAAGTCCTGGGATCGAGTCCAGCTTGGGGCTCCTTGCTCAGCAGGGAGGCTGCTTTTCCCTCTACCCTGTTCCCTGCTTGTGCACTCTCTCTCTCCGACTCATAAACAAACAAACAAATAAATAAATCGTTTACACATATGCACATGTATATATACACTTGCATGCATGCATACACACATTCACACATACTCTTGTTTTTTTTATTTTTGGGTAGTTAGGGAAGAATAATATTTCTTTAAGGTCATCAGAATGCAATTTAACCCTATTACAAAATAAGACAAATTAGATTTCCAAATTATTTTCTGGTAAATATATAAATGAGTCTCTGGACATTTATAAGAAATGCATTCTTACATCTTATATCTTCTCTTCCTCCCAAAGGCATTTAACAAATAATTGATTATTAGTAAATATAAGATAATAGCTTAGGTTCACCCCTTGTGCTGTTTAAAATCTTTTAATTCCTTCTAAATGTGTTACATATATTATTTAATATATAAAATAATTTCAGATGAATATTTATTATATATTATAAAATATCATAAGCCTTTTAAAGTCACTTATGAAACTGTGAATTTTGCATTTAAATATGCCAAGAATCCACTCTTTCTGTATAAATTATAGTTGTATGTGTGCACAGAATTGTACGTGTACTTATATATGTGTAGTGAAAGCCTGTGTGCAATCTGAACAATTCTCCGAGATTTTCATTGGCTTCATGACATTTTGCTTTGTTTTCAAATGGGGCATTTTTCACTTTACAGCCAATTTGCATGATTTTCACACTGTACTTTCAGCAGTGTACAATAGCTTACCATCAATGAGGTATAGATCCACAAATATGTTGAGAGCATTGAGAGGATTAATTTCAATCAAAAGGTAATTAGTGAATAAGTTTGTCTTATGGGCATTTATGCCTCACTTGTAGTCTCATAACTTTGGGGACTAAAATATAAGCTAGTTAAATCCATGTCAGGTTTGCTATGACTCCTTGAACTAAAAGCTAACCTCAAGAAGTGCAACACTGCACAGAAGTATCTTCCCATTTAAGATAAAGAAGAGTACAACATATATCATTAATGCCTGATTTTAAAGGGACCCTACTTTTACTGAAACTCTCACTTGGTTTAATAGTATATAATCTCATAGTGCTCTTCATTTGATTTGGCCATTGCTCTTCCTTTCATATGTAAGAGATACTCTAAAATAAAAATTCTCTGGAGTTCCTAACAAGAGATACTCCATGATACCCTAGCATAGAATGCTGCCTCATTCTCTCTTGTCTGCCTAGACATATTCTGCGTATAGAGTAGAACTCAAATTCCCTATCATTCATTAGTGTCCATATTAATCTCTCCCTCTCCTGATTTCCACAGCAACACTCTATGTGCAGTAGTTTGAAAATATTTTTCAAATATTCATATCCTAACATGTGCTTTTATTTGGAAATGTCATGTATATATGATTTATTTCCCCAGTTCAACTGTAAGCACTTTGGCATGCTTCATGTTTCTCTTGGATGGGCTAAAGAGCTCCCTTCAGTAATTTACATATAGCGTGAAACAATAAACACTCGGGAACCAAAATTAATACAACTTATGCATATGAAATATAGCATGCATGTCTCACGTTTTTAGGTCTTCTATATTATCTAGAATAACTGAGAGGCCATTGTACATTTCCCAGAAATAAGTGCATGGTGACTGTTATCTAAGTGATAGCCCCATAGAAAATCTGTCAAGACATTCAGCTGACTTTAAGGAAATGTGGCAGAGCATAGGAAAAGCAAATTATTAACTTCAAAAGCATGGTAAAATTCCCTTTAGTGATACATAGATGGCATGTATTTATGAGGAAAGGTATGCATTTATAGGAAAAGGCAGCTGTCATGTTGAAGAATAAACATGAAATTTAAATTCTGATTGGAGTTTTATTCCTGGACCTGTCTTAATAGCTGTGTGATTTTAGACAAGGTTCTTTTTTTTTAATTTTCTGAGCTTCATTTTTTATGTAGGATAATGGAAATTGTTTCACAGAGTTTTGCTTTAAATAAAAATGTGAAAATAACAAAGGTGCTTTTAGCTGTGTGAAGTTAGGACTTTTAGAATTACTTTGATATCTGTTATTTCAAGATAATTCATATTTTAGTTATTAAAAATTTAGTCACTGTCTTACCTAAATAACATAGAACGACCTACAAATATTCTCCACCAATAAAAATACATAAAGAATTGATAATAAAAGTAAATAAAAATCATCTTGTGTTTCTAGAATATTTTCTTTTTTAAAATTTTTTAAAGATTTTATTTATTTATTTATTTGGCACAGAGAGAGAGAGAGTGAGTGCACAAGTAGGCAGAGCAGCAAGTAGAGGGAGAGAAAGTAGCAGGTTCCCCACTGAGCATGGAGCCCAATGTGGGGCTCTGGGGTCATGGCCTGGGCCAAAGGCAGACACTTAACAGACTAAGCCACCAAGGTGCCCCTAGACTATACTCTTTGTAACTATCTGTAATTCAGCTAGGATTTACTGAGTGCCTACTAACTACAGACACATGGTTATCTATAAAGAATAGGAAGACCTCAAGAAATGAAATACCAAGTCATCCTCATATGCTATCTTGCATTTTTATTAATACTTTTAAAGTCGGCACTTGAAATGAAAATGAATACACTGTAAAACATTTATTATATTCCTCATCCATCTGCCCAAGTCCAAGAAAAGTTTGATAAATTCTTAAGGAAATCAGATCCTAACCTATTTTCTGTTGTCCATTCATTTATTCATCCATATATTCATCCAGTAAATATCTACTGAACATTTATTTTTTGCCAGACATGATGATAAATTCTAGGTATACACACACATGGACTCTCCCTTTATGGAGTTTATAGGCTAGCGTGTGAACAAAATATATATAGGTAAATAATTTAACTTTATATAAATTCAATTTGTGATAAATGAAAAAGGGAACAAAAACAGTTCAGCTTTTGAGATCAGCCACATAGAACCTACCTTAAAAAGAGGGGGAAAAGTCTTCTCTGTTAATTGACCTCTCTGTTCAGTGCTGAAGGATCAGAAATCAGTAGTAGGAAGAACAGAGGAAGACCTTTCACAAAGTGCCTAAGGAAGGAAATGTCTTGGTTTACTTGAAGGTAAGTCAAGAAGTTTGTGTGGTTGGAGCAGTGAGAGAGACAGAGATGGGAATAAGAGATGACAGGGGAGATGTAGTCAGGATTGGGATCAAGGAAGACCTCATGAGCCATGATAAGGAGTTTGTGTTTTAGGCAACATGCAAAAACTAGTGAAGATCTTGGAGGGTAAATAAACTGATTAATTCCTTTAAAAAATTGGACTTTATTTTAAATTGGAGAAGAGGAAATAGGGGAAGCAGAATAATAATAAGAAACCTACTATAGAAGCCTGTGCTGCCTAGGTGACAGGTGATAGTGGCTTGGACTGGTATGGTAACAAAAAGTAATAGCATCTGTCTTTGGCACATTTTATATTTAAAGTGGAACTGGCAGTAGAAGAAATTGAACTAGGGGTTCACTTAAAATTCTTGACTTACTTTGGGGAAAGGAGGGCACAGAGATTTTTATTAGCTTCACTTCTACTGGTACAAATATATTCATAGAAATCATATCTCTGGCCTGCCTGGTCCTAAAATACTTTATCTTGGAACATTCTATTACTTAGAGGAGTTATGCTCTACAGATTGTCAAACATTATTTTTTACACATATATTTAGCACTTTTTATGTGCCAAATACAGTGATGGGTGTTTTCTGTATATATTTTCACCTAATTTCTGTAACAACAATACTACCTCCATTTTTTGAACTAAAGAAAGAAAACAAAAACAAAAACAAAAACAAAATTGTCCAAGGTCATACCACTCACTACATCCACTCTAAATCTAAATTTGCCTGTGCCTAACTTTAACCTCATGCTTACTGTCCTAATTTACTAGTTATTTTTCCCACTCCCTCCTCCATTTTTTCTTCCTTCCTTCCTTCTATCCTTCCTTCCTCTTCTCTTTCTTTCTTTCTTTCTTTCTTTCTTCATTCTAAAGAAACTATTAGCTTATTCACATTTCTATTTTTTGACATTGATTTATTTGTATTATTTTGCTTATATAATTTATTTTCTGTGTTCTACAAACAATTTCTTTATTTCTTCTTACCATTCTGAAACTCTAAAACACAGAAAGAAGGTATTAACTGATAATCCATCCTGAAATAATTCTAAATCAGTGTTTTCATCCCAAAATGTCCAGGCTCCCCAGAGGCAGGCTTGGCTCTGTCCCAGCATGCTGATGGAAACTTGGATAAATTTACCACTTGCCAGTAGAAAAATGGGACACATAGTTGATTACCAAACATCCCTATGTCTTTCCTACAAATATTTTATGTATTCAAGTGAAATGGCCCCAAAATGAACCCTACTATCCTCACAACTTTTTAATAGGAAAACAAATAGATAAGGAGGTCAGTGTTTTTAGAAACCTTAAGAGTCCATTTGAATACAATGGAGAATCACCTAAAAGAGTGGTTTTAATACAAACAACTTTTAACGGAAAGAAGTATCTTTGACTGATCTAATAAATGTTCTTTTTCAAACTCAGTGATATGGACATTTGGGACTAGATTATTCCAGGGGACAGTCTAGTGCATTATAGGGTATTTAGCAAGATCTATAGCCTCTACCTCTATGTTCTTAGCAACATATCCCCTTCTACCCAGTTATGATGACCAATGATTTCTTCAGATACTGTCAAATGTATTGTGGGTGCAAAATCAGCCCTGGTTGGGAACTATTGGTCTAGAGCACTGGATTCTACTCAGAGAAATACCCCTGCTAAAAAAGGTATAGAGTTCCCAGGATGTTTTCAAAGTGCTGAGTACTGGCTGGGAAGTAGAAATAAATGCATAAGAAAGTCGCTAAGCTTTGGAGAAGGTAAATCAATAACTACCAATGTACAATGATAAGATTTCTGTGTTAGTTCAGAAGGAGAAAAAAAATGAATAATTTTGACTGGAGTTTGGGCTACTTCAAAGATAGCTGAGTCTGTGTGGCTGTTCTCCAGAAAGTGGGGCAGGGGCAGTAATGAGAATGATGAGAGAGAATAATATTCCAGATAGAAAAGAAATACCCTGGGCAAAGATACCACTTGTGAGAATGTTTGTCTTTCTTTGAAGAAATGAACATTATTTACTGTTTAGCGTAGGAAAGAAGTTTGGTGACCTACTATTGATTCAATATGAAAAGGAAGGTTATGTCATATTCTGGAGCTAAAGAGAAGTTATTAAAAGTTGCAAGCAAGGATTCTGTTAAATACTTATAGAAATTGATAGATGAGTAAGTAGGTAAGAAAATTAGAACATTTGGGAGTCTATATTAAGGGTCAGCAAACTACAACCTGTAGGCAAAATCCAGCTCACTGCCCCATTTTTGTGAGTAGAGTTTTACTGGAACACAACCATACTCATTCATGGTACAATGGCAGAACTGGATAGCTATAATAGAAACCATGTAGTTTTAGGGTTTAAAAAATTTTCTGGGACGCCTGGGTGGCTCAGTTGGTTAAGCGGCTGCCTTCGGCTCAGGTCATGATCCCAGCATCCTGGGATTGAGTCCCACATCGGGCTCCTTGTTCAGCAGGGAGCCTGCTTCTCCCTCTGCCTCTGCCTGCCTCTCTGTCTGCCTGTGCTTGCTCTCTCTCTCTCTCTAACTAATAAATAAATGAAATCTTAAAAAAAAAAAAATTTCTACCTGCCCCTTTATCAAAAAAGTTAGCTCACTTGTATGGACTAAACTGTGCCCTATCCCCCAACCCTCACCAATTAATGTGTTAAAGACCTAATTTCCAATGTGGTTATAATTGGAGATAGGCTTCTAAGGAGGTAATTAAGGTTAAATTATTCATAAGGATAGAGACCTAATCTGATATACTTCCCTTATAAGAAGAGGAAGAGACAACAGAGATCTTGCTCTCTATCTGTGTATGCACAGAAGAAAAGCCATGTGTGGACATAGTGAAACAGTGGCCATTTACAAGCTAAAGAGAAAAGCCTGACCAGAAATCAACCTTGCTGTCACCTTAATCTTGGACTTCCAGTTGCCAGAACTGTGAGAAAATGTTTAATTCCTGTTGTTTAAGCTACTCAGTCTGTGGCTTTTTCTTATGGCAGCTCAAATAGACTTATACACTGTCCCTTTACCTAGATAATTTATTTATTTAGGAACATTACACACTTACAATGTGACAGGAATTCTATATAGGTTTAGACTTACAAAGATGAGAAAACCATCATTTCTACCCTATTAAAGCTTATAGTCTAGAGAAGGAGACAGATGTACATTTGGCAGAACATTCTACATATACAGTTTTCAAATAGTTTTAATGTTTAGAGTCACTTGACTTGACTCTTCTTACCTAGTATAGAAGAGAATGAAAGGCAAATATTTTTTCTTACCCACTGGGAGAGTTTGATGACTTGGTGTTCTTTTGCTTTAAAAAAGAGATGAATAATTTTTGTACAAGTACTTTGGTGTCTCAATATCATGAATTATCAAATGACATTGTCTGAAAATGAGATGATTTAAAGGAAGGGGAAAGTGGTTTAAAGGTTCCAGGAAGATGCTTACATTACACCAAAAAGAAATTGCCCAGGCTGAAGATAAGTTGGAAAAGACACATCTTGTTCTAGGACTTTAGCTACCTGGGTGCTCTTTCCTGACGCTTTTCCCTTCACATGACAAAACTCCAGAACAAAATTGGTTGCCTAGAAGGTTGGGGCATGCATTAATAATAAGAGTGATATTATTCTGAGAGAAGGTCAACTATTTGTTGAGTGGCAAAAACAAAAACAAAACAAAACAAAAAACCTTAGAAATTGTGATAATTTGTAGCCTCCCAAAAGTTCACAACAGAATATAACCACTGTAGCTGGATAAAGGAAATTATTATGAAAAAGAAGGTGGGAAACTGGTCTACTGAGGCAAACCATTTCTAGGAATCCCTTTGAGACTGTTACTCTCTATGATATTCAGATGCTAAGTTCAGCACAGAAGTAGCAAAAGAACCACACCTAAGAAAAATATGTACATGAAAAAAGAACATTTCAGGGATAAACTAAAACAATAGAAGACTGAAGGATCTGACCACAGCTTGGTACTACATGAAAGCCCTGTAGAACCTTGGCAACAACCTTGGACAAAAGAGTTCCTTTTGAGCACCTGGACGGCTCAGTTGGTTAAGTGTCTGCCTTCAGCTCAGGTCATGATCCCAGGGTCCTGGGATTGAGCCCTGCATTGGGCTCACCACTCAGTGGGGAGCCTGCTTCTTCCTCTCCCTCTGCTACATTGCCTGCTTGTGCTCTCTCACCCAAAGAAATGAATAAAATCTTTAAAATTTTTTAAAAATTAAAAAAAAAAGAGTTCTAAGAATAACTGAAGTTGATTTCCTTACCAGGGTGGAAACCTCAAGTTGAAAACTTAGGAAACAGATGGCTGTGGATTTCTTGTACTGAATTTGTAGAATAAGATTTAGACCTGCTGTTATGGAAAAAATAATAAGGAATGGAAGATTAATAGACAGGATCAGATTCTGAAAAAGACAGTGCTAAAAAGACAAAGGAATTATAAATTCTACTTAGGATAGGAAGTAGGGGGAGGAGTAAGATATTATTAGAAAAAATCTGTAGATGAGATTCCAATTATGGGATGATGATAGCACAGCCAAAAAAAAATGGTAATAGAAATAGAGAGGACAGTAAAGACGTAAGAGAGAATTGGAAGGTATGATTGATGAGATTAAGCTACTCACTGAATCTTGGGGAGAGGGGGTATGTGAAGAAGGTATTGAGCATACCTCCTAGAAAGAATGAGTGAGCAGAGTTCAAGGTCATAGGAGAGAAAATTTGCCATCTCTTTAGGACAAATCCAAGTTTCCAAATGCTTTGGACAAAGCAATTCTGGTAAAGGCAAAGTTTATAAGTTGATGGCCATTAGGCTAAAAGTGTTGGTCAAATGGCTTTGTTCATGGCAACATATGGACAACATTCTCCAAAATCAAAAATAAAAATTTGCCAACATTTGTAAAATCTTACAACATCTTCACAATAAATCAGATTTCTGAATCCTCAGGCCTGCATTCTCACCTAAGAACAACAAAAAACAACTGGAGCTGAATTGTGGGAGCTTCCATAAGATGGAGCACCAGGTCTCCAGCTCACCATTAAGTAGAATTTCTAATTCTGGCCCCGGAATATAAACTTTAAAGCAATCATTTGTTATTATTATAAGTTATACACTCCAAAATTTGCTTTCACTAAACAATTTTATAATCTTTACCTCTTCATAAGTTTTCTCTCTTCTTCCTACCCATCCTGCTACATCCATGCTTATTTGAAAATTATTCTCCTTTTGAGCTGATTTCCTCCAGTACTAGAAAGAAAAGTGCTAAAGAGCAAGTCCATTTTATCACAGGAAGTTCACTGTGATGACATTCTTCTCCGATCTCTGAAAGTATTAAACCGTTTTGCACCCAGCTTGACCCAACAGCTGTAGCTCTTTTGCTCTCACTTCCTAATTTGTTTGCATTTGGCTTATATCCCTAGCTCTTTGGAGTGCTGATAATTATGCTTGTCTGGGAGGCTTAGAAGCTGTAAAAAATCTGGACCTCCTCACATTTCAGCACAAGTAGACAAGACTCAGGCTCCAATTTGGAACTGCACAAACTTAAATGGGGCATGTGAGCCCAGAGACATCCACAACAGCCTGCCAGGTTGAAGACGCTTCTCCAAAGCCACTCACCATATGTTTGGCTACAAATTGTGGACCAAGCTGGCCAAGATGTTACACAGGACTCAAATGGACCTCTGGAAACATATGTGGTTGGCATGGGACAGGTGAAGTGTTGACAGTTAAAACCTCATAATCTCAGTTACAATGTACCAGGGATATTTTCCTTCTCTTAGAAACACCTTCACCATCTAATTAAAAAGCATCATAAAACATAATGATCATAGAGTGCTTTGAAGAGAAGGAAATGTAGGAATAATGAAATTTTACAATGGAGTTCATCTTTAAGAGATATGGACAAGAAACAATGTTATATATATTTAAAGGGCAGTGATCATATTAGTTTGAAAAATTGTTTAAGTTATAGAAAAATTATCCAGATATATCAGGAAAATTAATTCTAACTTATCACTTAACCAATAGATAATAATGAATTCAGTACTATTGCCAAGTACCCAGAGAAGATTAAAACCTAGCTCTCCTTAGATTTATAATCTAAATTGAAAACCTGAACTGTGGTTTAAGTTCATGTTAAAATGTTAAAAATTTAAGCTGGCAACCCATGGGTTCAGGGATTTGGAAATGTGTTATAAAACATTCAAACTTTGTTTCTTCTATGTCACAATGACCTAGTCAATGAGGAATGAAAGATGACCTTAAGAGGGGACTTGCTTATCAGTATTAGGGTTATTTCTGCTCAGTTTTTGGAGAAGAAGCAGTCATATTGCTGACAAACTCATCTTAAATTATTATACTTGTTGAAAGATAAACTAAAACCTTTTAAAAGTCGCCAAGAATTTGAGACTTTAAAGAAATTTTCCTAATTGGAGACTTCTTACCTAGATTTGAAATTGACTGACTAAACAATTAGGAGAAAAAGAGATTACTTCTCCCTATTTTTCAATCCCTTCAGTGAACAGAACTACTACTTATACTTCAGAAATGTTAACTGCTTCAAAGAGTCATTACATTTACTTTTTTAAAAAGGGATTTTTGTTATTGTTGTTTTCCAAAGATTGTAAAAATGACCCACCTAAGAGTTGTTAATTATCATTAAACAGTGAACACAGACATTTTTAGAGTGTTTCTCAAAATCATGTCATGATTCCCAGGAAGAAGGGGAATTAGAGTTACATCAAGCATGAAACATGTGTTTTGAACAGTGACTTGACTCACAGGGCTAGAACTTCACATGAGAGTTTGAAAGACATTTTGTTTAGTTTTAGCACTTAATGAGATAAAGTTCACGGTTTTGAAATGTGGCTGCCTTGGAAAATAACATTTGGAGAATGTATGAATCTATAAAAACAAACACACACTATAGAGAGCTTTTCAGCATGGCTGGAAATGACGGAAATCCAGATGTTCTTTTTTTATATTCTTGGATCACCACCAAAGAGCAAAAAATAGCATCAATCAGTGCTGACCTATAACACTTGAAGAAGAAGCACTCGCCATAGGACAGCAGGAATTATTTAACATTATTCAACAGCGGGCTGGGAATCCTCACAACTTGACACCACCATTAGCACATGTGAGTCCCAGTTACACTCGCTGTATGAAAATATTCACTTGGTTATATACACTCGGTTATATACCATCTACTATCTAAATTTACTTGTATGAGCCAAATTACCAGCTTTATTGAAGCTTCAGCTTTTAAAACAAACACTGAAAAGATAAGGGCTCTGGCTCTTCTAAATCAATGACAACAACAACAAACAACCCAGAACCTAAGATAAGCCTACTAGAAAAGCCAATGCTTGCTTGCTCATTAAGAGTGTGACAATCTGCCAGTGTGAAGTTCGAACAAAAATTCTTATTTTTGCATTCATCATCCTCCTTTTCTGTGTGTTCTCCAAGGGAAACATTCTGACAAAAATGCTGGCTTTTGGGGGGAATAATTTTCTTTCTCCTCTCATTTTTTTTTAGAAAAGTCTATAGAATTAAATGAAGCCTTAATTAAAAGAGAAAAATATATTGCTAGTAGTTGAGAACTACTCTACAAGAAGATGTGCTCATTAGTTGAGAGAGCGTGTGTGTAGGTTATTCATACATAATTTTCTGGAGTCTATGGAGACAAAGGCAGACCAAGCATGGAGTGTGTTGGGGTGGGAAGGATAGGCAGAGGATCAGAAAAATAAAGAGTGTGGGAGGAAAATAAACAGAGTCTGAAAGCTATGGGAAATCCGCTACCTTTCTCTTCACAGAGGAATGAAATGTCTATGGGAAGATAAAGGACAAAAAAATTGAAAACTACTTCCAAAGTAAAAATAAAACAGCTGGGGATTAAAAGGATCAGTAAAGTTTAAATCAGTGAAAAGACAAACTTTTGAGAACACTAGTGACTCCCACAAAATTTAAAGTTAAATGAATAGTAAATTTTTATTATGTTATATTTTGTCTTAAAATGTAAAAAGTATTTATTTAACATAAAATTTCATAATAACAATTTAGAGTTACTAATTTTATCCACATATTCCAAAAGATAGAAGATCAAGGTAATAAAAAGGATATGGTCAGATTTTGTGATACTCCTTTCACTTGAAATGTACAATTGTACAAATGCACAATTGAAATGTACAATCCTATTGTTAATACATACAGAGAAGGAGTTTGAAAGTCACATACCTAATGAAACACAAGTATTTTTGGAAGACATAATACTACAACAATTTCATTTAAGCCAATTTGTTATGTGGATATTTATGTTAACAAGAAATGTCATTGTCCCAATAAGTTACTATTTTTTTTTTTTTTTTTTTAGTTTCCCTAAAAATCATTCTACTTCTGCATTATGTAGAAAATGGTTTAGGCTAAAGTAATGTGATTTTCTTTTTTAAACTTTTTAATAGTAAACTAAGATGACAACTGTAGAAAAAATAGTGACAATTTTTAATACCTTTAAAAAGCAATGTTATTTCTAGATAAATAATAAATATGGTGTGAATACAAAAGAATGAATCAAACTTAATATATTTCATCATAATCCACAAAGAGAATTCTTAATAGGTGGGAGTCCCTTTCCAGTTAATGAGTTGTCTGACTTTCAGGACTTCCATCTGCATCAGCTTTTGGCAGGTTGATAGGCAGACATTTAACTAGATCTCTAAAACTTGATCCTGTCAGCTAATGACAAAAACAACCTGATGGTATGCAATTATTTCAATCAATCAATCAACAAGGATTTTGAGCACACATCATTTCCTCATCATTGTGCTAGATGTAACAAAAGTGTGTAAAAGATAAATAAAGGAAGTATAAGACACAGACCCACATTTAAAAAGCATGCAGATTGGCCTAAAGAGGTAAAAGCAATACACATAAAGTTAACAGAATATTTTTAAAGGACAATTTATGTTGAAGAGGCAAAAATGTTATAGAATATTAGGGATGGTAAAATAAATAAATGTCAGGAAAATCAGTGGCAATTTTAATGAGACAAAATTTGGAAGGGAGTAAGATTTAGGTGAGTAAAAAAAAAAGGAAGAAATTGTTTTCTTCCTAATGAATGGACATGCATAGTATAAACATTGGGAGAAGAAGGGAAATAAGTTTAAATTTGAAAGCTTGAAATATGAGATGAACACCTTGATCAATGCAGTAGCATGTATCAGAAAGCAAAGCTAGGTACAGACTGACAACATACAGGACATGCATGGAGACCCTTTTAAATCAGCTAGGATTTAGGCTTGATATAATAAGAAACCTGAGTCAGTAGTAATTTTAAGGCAGGGGGAAATCTGACAGGGTAAGCCTGACAGAGAATGCAGATGAAATGCAGAGGAGAGGCAATTAAAAGGGCCATAGTATTCTTTTTCTTTTTTTTTTTTAAGATTTTATTTATTTATTAGTTAGAGAGAGAGAGAGAGCGAGCATAGGTAGACAGAGTGGCAGGCAGAGGCAGAGGGAGAAGCAGGTTCCCTGCCGAGCAAGGAGCCAGATGTGGGACTCAATCCCAGGACGCTGGGATCATGACCTGAGCCTAAGGCAGCCGCTTAACCAACTGAGCCACCCAGGCGTCCCGGGCCATAGTATTTTTAATGAAGGCAGAATATAAACTAATATTACCCAGAATTTTCTAAGTAAACCTGGTTTTCAGCAATTAACTATGCAATGGTATAAGAAGTCAATTAACTATAGACTTAATGTCAGAGAACATTATGTGCTCATTTGCACTATTAGATGTTACCAGGGCTCAGAGAATAGTGATAAAAAGTATCAGTTCAAAGAAATGCTATTATGTTAGGAAATGAACAGTATGAGGACACACCTTTACTCAGACCCCAATAATTTTATTGCTGAGTTAAAGTAGGTGTTGGTTTTTTTTTATGTTTTGTTTTTGCTTTTGTTTGTTTGTTTTGTTTTGTTTTTTGTAAACTATTTTCCAATGCCAAAAGTGAGAGAATACAATTTTCTCCATCTGTCCAATAAATTCTACCAATTTGGGAAGAAACTTTCACTGTTCTATGATAATAAAACAAGGATCTTTTCATGAAAGTATGGGATACAATTTTTCAATTACATTAGATTATTTATTAGGGCCCATATTAATTAGGTATAATGCTATTTGAAAAGCTACTTAATAGAATATTCAAGTTCATTGTTGCTTTGACTGTTTTTGCCCTTTCATTCCTTTAAATGTTCCTGGCCAATTAAGACACTAAGAAATGACCATTAAGAAGAAATTATATATATGGTTCTCTGTTGACACCAAAGGGCCACATGAAAACAAATGTTTGTGAGTGTGTAGATGTAACTGGTTGTTCTTTCATGATACCCAATTTTATGACCACCTTGGGAACCAATTACACTGCAGCACATGTTCATAACCTCATAAAAGCTTTCAGAATGCCAGAATGACAGTAATCTGGTGAAAGCTCATTAGTAACACATTAGTTTGTCATGCAGCCTTAATAAGAAGAGAATTTATCAGTTTGACTCTCTTTTCTCCCAAACAGATGAAATGAAGAATTAGACATCCAAATGATCAGTTTATGAGTACTTAGAGAAGCTTGATAATATAAAATAATAGTAGTTATTTCATTGCTATATATTGTGAATGTATGTTGTATAGGCTTATTTCTTCAGTTCAAATATAGATGAATAACATGCTACTAAAATTAGTATCTCAGTGCATCAAGACAAAATATATTACAAGTATGTGTCAAAATGGTGTAAGAGACAATGAGAGTATGGGAGTAAGGACATCTTGTTTCTAATATTGACTATATTACTAAATATATGCATATATACATATACATATATACACATACATATATACATATACACACAGATAAATACACACACACATATAATATATTGGCTATATTACTAAATACATATATCCATGTATATATATAGGGATATATCCAAGATATATATACACATACAGGTATATATCTTAGATCAATCGATCTTGGAAATTATTTGACTTCCAAGGATCATGTAATTTTCATCTTCCAATTGATGTGATTTGGCTAGGTCATGTCAAATTTGTGTTGCAGCAAATAAACTATATTTGATGCATATTTACGTTTGTTTTTTAATAGCATTAGTTTTATAAACAACTTTGGGGAAAAAAAAATCAGGAGAATTAAATAGGCTTCTTTGCTGCACAAATTCCCAGGGACTTTTATATACTCAGATGTCTTTTTTTTTTTTTAAGACTATTTATTTATTTGACACACAGAGAGAGAGAGAGGGCACAAGCAGGGAGAGCAGCAGGCAGAGGGAGAAGCAGGCTTCCGTTGGAACAGGGAACCCAGTGTGGGGCTTGACCCTGGGATTATGACCTGAACTAAAGGCAGACGCTTAACTCACTGAGCCAACCAGGCACCCCTACTCAGATGTCTTAATGAGTGCTTGCTATTCCATGTTCCAAACAGAATGATTAGAGAGTTGGGTATAAAATCAACATGGCTTTCTGAACTCATTTTGTATTGTATAATATTTTATGGTGACATTTAAGAAATATCAGACTAGACCCTACTCTTACATTGTACACAATACTAAAAAATCTTTTTTAACCTATATATGTATATATATATATATATATATATATATATATATGTTTTAACTTTATTAATTTGACAGAAAGAGACATACTGAGAGAGGGGACACAAGCAGGGGAAAGGGAGAGGGAGAAGCAGGCTTCCTGCAGAGCAGGGAGCCAGATGCAGGGCTTGATCCCAGAACAGTGGGATCATGACCTGAGCCAAAGGCAGATGCTTAACAACTGAGCCACCCAGGTGCCCCCTGAAAAATCTTATGATACTATCTTTACTCTGCCTAATAAAAATGACTATTCCAGTGATCTGCATTTCTCAAGGGAGGGGGGAGTCCTCTTGTCGCCAGGCCACCTAGGTCACCTCTTTCTGAGTATTTGTTCAAGCAGGTTATGACACAGGATCAGCTGGACTAATCAAAGCTGATTATATTTAAACAACAAAATGAAACAAAAATCTGGCATATTATTCAAAATAAGGATTCCCAAATCATTATATTATATGATTTATGATAATGATACTACACTTTAAAGACTCTCAAACTATTTTAAGAGTGAAATGTTCATTATATTGCTCTCATTTGACTTGGTTACTATTTCTCTTTTTATTTGGCAAGTTTATTTTTTCAAGTGACTTTATTTTATATTTTCTAAATATCATATAGATAAGAGTAGCTTTATTGTTTAATATTGTGACCATCTAATCCTACAATTTGAGGTGATACTTTTGACAGATACCCTCCTTGCCCCACCAGACTAAGTTAAGACCTGGGCTTATATAATTCCAAATAACCCTCCATCTATCTCGTCACTGAGGGCAGTTTGCAAACACATTCATACCTGTGTTTCTGTGTGTGGGGGTATGTGTATTGGTGATTATTTCATTAATTTTGGTTATTTGATTAATTTATCTCCCTGTTTTTATCCCGGATTATAAACTGTGAGGACAGAACCTAGTCTGATTTGCTTGCTATTATTTTTGCCAGCTCTAGTACCATACCCCTCTCAGAACGATTCCTAAACAAATGTTGAATGTTGAACTTCAAAGACATTTTGTAATAGACTTCAACACATATATCTGTTGTTATGTACAACTGCTCAAATTTAGCAAATAGATATAAGCTATTTATATACTACTTTAATTTACTAATGTTGATCCTGGTGCCTGGGTAGCTAGGTCATGGTTGTGGGATAGAGCCCTGTGTGGGACTCCATGTTGGGCATGGAGACTGCTGAAGATTCTCTCTCTCCCTTTCCCCTACCCTCTCCCTAAAAAATATAAAAAAACAAGCAAACAAAACAATAATATAATAAATAAAAATAACTAAAATGTTGATCCTTATGAAAACAAAATATTTCTTTCCAGGGTTACTATTTTAAATCATCATTAACCATTCTTACCTTAGCTGAGAATAAAGTATTTGGGAACAGTATGAAATGAGAGAGAGATAGGACAGGAGACAAGTTATAGGAAAATAATAAATAATAGATAGATTTCCTCAAATGAACTTTACCACCAA
This sequence comes from Taxidea taxus jeffersonii, assembly GCA_003697995.1. NCBI lineage: Eukaryota > Metazoa > Chordata > Mammalia > Carnivora > Mustelidae > Taxidea > Taxidea taxus. The sequence goes on along the minus strand of RCUC01158056.1, from coordinate 14,894 downwards.
ATCATTATGTTGAAATTTGGCTCTGGATGCATGGTTCTCTAACATTATCTATTAAAAAACAAACCTCAAATATACTTTCTTGTTATTGTATTTTTAAAACAGGGATATCATCATTATTTGTAATGACAGTATGTTTTCTAAGAGTAGCTAAAACATTTCTTGATGCTATAGCGAGTCAATAGAGAAACAGAAAGTGACCAAGGTCTCAGAATACCTCCATAAAACTGATGAGAATTCTGCCCATATTCACTGTAAAATTACAAGATTATTTGTAAAGTGGCCAAAAGATACATGGGGAAAATTTATCCCCATCTGTATAGAACATATTTTGTTTTTGAAGAGTAAGAGTTACTTTTTTTAATGAAAAATAAGAGATAATTATTGTGTAAAAAAAAACCTGTCTCATAGCAATATAAATGTTGAACTATTAAATATGTATTATGCATTATTATGCATTTGAAATTATAGTCCCCACGGTGACCATAACCCAGCTGTTTGGTAAATATGTAGGAGTTTGTGATATTTTATACAAAGCAATGTTGTGTGCCATAAAATAAAATAATGTTGCTTACTAGTGGCTTTTGGAGTTATTTTAGTTTGAAAGTTTAAAGTTTATGCCACCACAGTCTGAATTGATTCATTTTCAATAATAAATTCACATAATCATAATCTTTTGTTATTTTGTTACATAATCCTAATTCTTTGCATTAAACTTTTGTCCAACAAAAAGGATAAGACAAAGAAGTAGAAGAGGTCATACGTTCCCACTAATTTTGTTATTAAAATTAATACTTTTGTTACTCTCTAGAATACTATTAAAGCAAAATCCAAATTTAATTTCTTAAAAGTATATTTGTACTTTGCAAGCTATTTTACTCTCTACTATAGGAAATGAGAAAAAAAAATAAATGACAGGTGCTGCTTTAGGAATTAATGCCCCAAGAATTAATAATCAGGTAGCTAAATAAGATGATTACAAAATGAAATCAGGGATCCTTAGGAAAGAACTCTAAGAGAAATATAAAAGACAGTGACTACATCTACTTAGGGGCTCAGAAAAAGCTGGACTTAAGATGGTGAGTTGATCTGGGTTTATAGAACTTGGTGAAATTTCAACATGAGGCTTCTATAGATAGACTGTACTTCAGTGTATCATAATTACATTAGTTACCAGGACATGGTTTCAAAATAGCTGTTCTCTACAAGAAGTTCTTTTGCTTTTAAATTCACATAGGACTCTCCAACAATGATGTTTGTAAAAATTTAAAAGAAACTAGCTTCTTTTTTCCCTATTGTTATTTTTTTTAACTTTTTATTTAAATTTCAGTTAACTAATACACAATTTAATATTAGTCTTAGGTGTACAATACACAATTTAATATTAGTCTTAGGTGTACAATCCAGTGACAACACTTATAGACAACACTGGTAAGGGAGTTAACTTCTTTTTTTTATTAAAGGTTTTATTTATTTATTTGACAGACAGATCACAAGTAAGCAGAGAGGTAGGCGGCGGGGGTGGGGAGGGGAGCAGGCTCCCTGCTGAGCAGAGAGCCTGATGTGGGGCTCAATCCCAGGACCCTGGGATCATGGCCTGAGCTGAAGGCAGAGGCTTTAACTTTCTGAGCCACTCAGGTGCCCAAGGGAGCTAACTTCTTAACATCAGTGTTTGAATTTAGAATCACAAGAAACCATGAATAAACTCATATTCCAAATATATATATATATATATATATATATATATATAAAAAACCATCCGTGTATATGCATACACATACAAACACAGGCACACATAAGCATACATGGCACTAGGCTGCAAGCTCTTTTTTTTTTAAAGATTTTATTTATTTACTTGAGAGAGAGAGCACCAGAGAGAAGGGAGAACAAGTTGAGGGCAGGAGGAAGAGGCAGAGAAAGAGGGAGAGGCAGACTCCCCACTGAGCAGGAAACCCTATATGTAACTTGATCCCAGGACCCCAAGATCATGACCTGAGCCCTCAGGACCCCAAGATCATGACCTGAGCCTAAGAAGGCAGATGCTTAACCCACTGAGCCACCCAGATGCCCCCAGACTGCAAACTCTCTTAAAGACAGAAACAAGCCATGTCATTTTATCTCTTCACTATTTGCAAAGTTCCTTCTATAGGGTAAAGTGCTGAGTATAGAAATTCAAAGGTTAAAGACAGGAACCAAGGATACCAGATATTAGATGGAAAAATTCTAAGTGCTCAAATAGAGCTATTAATTATGTAAAGCAGACTTGAAGAAAATATAAGGAGAAATTTATAAACAATGACATCTAGGAGATATTAATTTTATTCTTTTAGAAAGTGATATATCAAAAAGGATATAATTAATACAAATACAGAAATTTTGAACACAGCATAGCACAAGGTTGCTCTAATGGTTATATGTGGATCACATATCCACAAATAGGAATATACATTATTTTCAAGCATACATAAAACCTTTAATTATGATAAAATTAAAAAATAAAACACCGATTTTGAAAAGCATGTTATTGAGTAGATAGAAAGTTAAAGAAATGGGATCAAAGTCAGGTACATGAGATAGTTCAAGTGTATATGTATGTTTTCATTTTTTTTTTTTGAAAAAGAAATAAAATGTTGAAGGTTGACAAAGATTTGTAGTAAGTATATGATTTTTTAAGAGATTTTATTTATTTATTTGACAGACAGACATGACAAGTGGTCAGAGAGGCAGGCAGAGAGAGGAGGAAGCAGGCTCCCTGCTGAGCAGAGAGCCTGATGCGGGGCTTGATCCCGGGACCCTAGGATCATGACCTGAGGCAAAGGCAGAGGCTTTAACCCACTGGGCCACCCAGGCGCCCCTGATTTTTTTATTCTTAAAAATAATTGCCTATAAACATTAAATATTTAATAATTAGAAGGAAAAAAGTTTAGATATAAAAGGAAAAGCTTATAAGAAGACAAAGATGACTGAACTAGAGACAGATTACCAGAAGAATATGGCTGTGGAAACTAAGGGAAGGAAAAAAGTGTTCCAAAGATGAAATGATCAATAATATAATAATAGTAAATGCATGTGAAATAGCAAATAAGATAATTGCATGCATGCATGCATACACGCGCGCGCACACACACACACATACACACAATTAATCTATAGATGAAGATGTTCTTGTTGAGAGATGTATACTATATTGATGAGGCATATGCCAGATTTCATTGCACTGCAGAGTGAATGGGGACATACAATGTTTAATGAGTTTCAAGTATACAACATGGCGGTTTGACATTTGTATACACTGAAAAGTGATTAACTAGACAATGTCATTACCATCTATCACCAAAGTTAACACAGTATTATTGACTATATTCCCCATGTTGTGCATTATATCCACATGACGTATTTATTTTACAACTATAAGATTGTAGTTCTTGATCCCTCTCACCCATTTCACTTCCTTCAATCATCTAGTCTCTGGCAACCTGGCTCTGGCAACCACCAATTGGTTCTCTGTATTTATGAGTCTGGGTTTTGTTTTATTTTGTTTGTTTATTTGCATTGTCCTTTAGATTTTACATGTAAGTGAAACAAGGCAGTGTTTGCCTTTCTGTGACTGACTTTAACTTAGCATAATACTCTCGAAGTCCATCTATGTTGTTACAAATGACAAGATTTCATTTTTTTATTAGTAAGTAAATTTTTTTATCTATCAATGAACACTTAGGTTATTTGTATAACTTGGCTACTGTAAATAATATTGAAATGAGCATAGAGAAGCATCTATCTTCTCAAATTACTATTTTTATTTTCTTTAGATAGATACCCAAGATTAGAATTTCTGAATCATATGGTAGTTCTATTTTTAACTTTTTAAGGAGCCGCCATACTTTTTTCACGGTGGCTGTACCAATTTACATTCCCATCAATAGTGCAGGAGGATAAGCTTTTCTCCATGTCCTCACCAATGCCTGTTATTTCTTGTCTTTTTGAGAATAGCCATTCTGACAATATATCATTAATCAATTAATCAATTGATCATTAATCATTATAATTAAATGATTATAATGATATAATTATAATTATATCATTATAATTATAATCAATAATTATATTGATTAATGATTTTGAGCATCTTTTCACATGCTTTAATCTATATATTTCCTTGGGGAAAACTTCCATGCAGATCCCCTGCCCATTTATTAATCACGTTTATGTTGTTACTGTTATTGAGTTGTATGAGTTATTTATATATTTTGGATACTAACCCCTTATTAGATATATAAGTTACAAATATGTTCTCCCACTTAGTAGGTTGTTTCTTCATTTTGTTGACAGTTTCTTTAGCTATACAGAAGCTTTTCAATTTGATGTTTCCCATGTGTTTATTTTTCTTTTGTTGCCCTTGTCTTTGGAATAAGATGCCCAAAAAAAAGAAAGAAAAGAAAAGAAAGAAAGAAAGAAAAAGAAAGAAAGGAAAGAAAGAAAGAAAGAAAGAAAGAAAGAAAGAAAGAAAGAAAGAAAGAAAGAAAGAAAGAAAAGAAAGGAAAGAAAGAAAGAAAATCACTAAAACTGTTGTCAAGGAGCTCACTGCTTATGTTTTCTTCCAGGAGTTTTGTGGTTTCAGGTTTTACATTCAAGTCTTTAATCTTTTTTTTTCTTTTAAGATTTTATTTATTTATTTGTCAGAAAGAGAGTGAACATGAAAAAGAGCGAGAGCATAAGCAGAGGGAGGCACAGAAGGAGGAAGCCCAACAAGGCCCTCAATCCCAGAACCCATGGATCATGACCTGAGAAAAAGACAGATGCTTAAGGAACTGAGCTTCCCAGGAACCCAACATCTTTAATCTTTTTAAGTTGATTTTTGTGTATGATATAAAATAGTGGTCCAATTCATTCTTTTGCATGTAGCTGTCCAGTTTCCCCAACACCATTCATTGAAGAGAATGTCCTTTCCCAAGTGTATATTCTTGAGTCTTTTGTGGGAAATTAATTGTTTATATATGCATGGGCTTATTTCTGAGCCCTCTTTTGCTCCACTGATCTGTTCTTAATGCCAATGCCATACTGTTTTCATTATTATAGCTCTGTTCTTTCTCCAGATTGTTTTGGGTATTCAGGATCTTTTTGTTTCCGTATAAGTTTTAGAATTATTTGTTCCAGTTCTGTGAAAAATGCTATTATAATTCTGATAGGGATCACGCTGAAACTGCATATTACTTTGTGTAATACGGACATTTTAACAATATTTACTTTTCCCATCCATGAGCATAAAATATCTTTCCTTATTTTTCTTCCAATATACTTAGCATACAGTGTTGAATTAGTTTCAGGTGTACGATATAGTGATTCAGCAATTCTATACATTACTAGTGCTCATCACCATAAGTATACTCTTAATCCCTTTTGCCTACTTTACCCATGCTCCCACTCATCTACCCTCTGATATTCACCAGTTTGTTCTCTCTATTTAGAAGTCTGGTTTTTGGTTGGTCTCTTTTTCCTTCTGTCCATTTGTTTTGTTTCTGAAATTCCACATATGAGTGAAATCATATGGTATTTGTCTTTCTCCTACTGATTTTATTTCATTTAGCATTATACCCTCTATATCCATCCATGTTGTTGCAAATGGCAAGGCTTAATTATTTTTTATGGATGAGTAATATTCCACTGTATATAAATTCCACATCTTCTCCATTCATTTATTTGTGGACACTTGTTTTGCTTTTATAATTTGGCTGTTACAAATAAAACTGCAATAAACATTGGGATAAAGATATCTTTTTGAACTAGTGTTTTCATATTCTTTGGGTAAATCCCTGGTAGTGGAATTATTGGATAATACGGTAATTCTATTTTTAACTTTTTGAGACTCCTCCATACTGTATTCCATAGTGACTGCATTAGTTTGCATTCCCTCCAAGAGTGCACAAGCGTTCCATTTTCTCTACATCCTTGGCAACACTTGTTTTTTCTTGTGTTTTTGATTTTAGCCATCCTGACAGGTGTGAGGTAATATATCATTGTAGGTCTGATTTGTATTTCCTTGATGATTAATGATGTTGATCATCTTTTCATGTGTCTGCTCACTATTGTTATGTCTTCTTTGAAGAAATGTCCATGTCTCTGCCCACTTTTAATTGATTTATTTGGGGGGTTTTTTTGGTGTTAAGTTATGCAAGCTCTTTATATACTTTGGATATTAACCCTTTATCAGATATGTCATTTACAAATTTCTTTTCCCATTCAGTAGGTTGTCTTTTGATTTTGTTAATTATTTCCTTTGGTATGCAGTAGTTTATTTTTGTTTTGATTTCCATTGCCTTAGGAAACATATCTAGAAAAATGTTGCTATGGCTTATGTCAGAGAAATTGCCACCTGTTCTCTTCTAGGATTTTTATGTTCTTAAGACTTACATTTAAGTAATTAATCCATTTGAGTTTATTTTTGTATATGGTGTGAAAAATTAGTCCAATTTCATTCTTCTGCATGTAGATGTTCAGTATTCCCAGCACTATTTGTTGAAGAAACTTTTTCCTATTACATATTGTTGCTTCCTTTGTTGTAGATTAATTGATAATGAAAAATGAACATATTTCTGGGCTCCCTATTCTGTTCATCTATGTGCCTATTTTTGTGCCAGTGCCATATACTGGAATATGACAGCTTGGTAAACATTTCTTGAAATTTGGGATTGTGATACCTCTAATTTGTTTTGTTTTTGTTTTTGTTTCCAAAACTGCCTGCCTTATTGGGGCTTTTCCTCCCTGTGGTTCAATACAAATTTTAGTATTATTAGTTCCAGTTCTGTGAAAAATGCTGTTGATATTTTGATAGAGATTGCACTGAATCTATAGATTGCTTTGGGTAGTATGTATATTTTAACAATGTAGGTTCTCCCATTCCAGAAACATGGAATATCTTTCCATTTGCTTGTCTCATTTTCAATTTCTTTAATCAATGTTTTATAGGTTTTAGAGTACAGGTCTTTCATTTCCTTGGTTAAGTTTATTCCTAGGTTTGTTTGTTTGTTTGTTTGGGTGGAATAGTAAATGGGATTTTTTTCTTAATTTCTCTTTCTGGTACTTCCTTTTTAGTGTATAGAAATGCAGTGGAGATCTGTACATTGATTTTGCATCCTGCAACATTTCTGATTTATCAGTTCAGGCAGTTTTGTGGCAGAATTTTTAGGGTTTTCTATATATAGTATCATGTCATCCACAAATAGTGAAAATTTTACTTCTTCATTACCAATTTAGATGCTTTTTTATTTCTTTTTATTCTCTGGTTGCTGTGGCTAGAACTCTCAGTACTATGTTGAATAAAAGTGGTGAGATTAGACATCCTTTTCCTGTTCCTGATCTTCTAGGGGGAAAGCTCTTAGTTTTTCAAAATTGAGCATGATTTTAGGAATTTTTTTAAAGATTTTATTTATTTATTTGACAGACAGAGATCACAAGTAGGCAGAGAAGCAGACAGAGAGAGAGAAGGAAGCAGGCCCCCTGCTAACCCACTGAGCCACCCAGGCACCCCAGCAATGGGTTTTTCAATATAAACATTTTTATATTGAGGCATATTCCCTCTATATCTACTTTGTTGAGGGTTTTTACCATGAATGAATGTTGTACTTTGTCAAAGCTTTTCTGCATCTATTGAAAGGATCATATGGTTTTCATACTTTGTTTTGTTGATGTGATGTGTCATGTACGCTTATTTGTGAATACTGGATCCCAGGAGCAAATCCCACTTGATCATGGTGAATTATTTTTTTTAAATATATTGTTATATTTGATTTGTTAATATTTGCTGAGGATTTTTATGTCTATGTTCCTCAGAGACATTGGCCTGTATTTTTTTTTTTTTTTTTGGTAGCGTTTTACTGGTTTTTGGTATCAGGAAAATGTTGGCCTCATAGGATGAATTTAGAAGCTTTCCTTCTGCTTCTATTTAATTCTTCTTCAAGGGTTTGGTAGAATTCACCTGTGAAGCCATCTGTTATTGGTCCTTTGTTTGTTGGGAGTTTTTAGAATACTGATTTAATTTCATTGCTGGTAATCACTCTGTTCAAATTTTCTATTTCTTCCCAATTCAGTTTCAAGAAGTTATACATTTCTAAGAATTTGTCCATTTCTTCTAGGTTTTCCATTTGTTGGCATATAATTTTTCACAGTGGAATCTTATAATCTTTTGTATCACTATAGTGTCAGTTGATATTTCTCCTCTTTCATTTTTTATTTTGTTTTTTTGAATCCTTTTTTTATGACTCTGGATAGAGGTTTATCAATTTGTTGATCTTTTCAAAGAAACAGTTCCTAATATCATTGACCTGTTTTTTTTTTTTTATTTCTGTTTTGTTTATTTCTGCTCTAATTTTTTATTATTTCCTTCCTTCTACTGCCCTCAGGTTTTGGTTGTTCTTCTAATTATAGCTTTTTTAAGTGTAAAGTTAAGTTGTTTATTTGAGACTTTTCTTATCTCTCTCTTTTTTTTAATTTGTTTTATTTACAGATAAAGATCACAAGTAGGCAGAGAGGCAGGCGGTGGTCGGGGAGAAGCAGGCTCCCCACTGAGCAGAGAGCCCAATATGGGGCTCAATCCCAGAACCCTGAGATCATGACCTGAGCCGAAGGCAGAGGCTTTAACCCACTGAGCCACCCAGGTGCCCCCTTTTCTTATCTCTTGATTGTCCCGTATGACTATGAACTTCCCTCTTAGAACAACTTTTGCTGTAACCCCAAAATTTGGGACTGTTGTGTTTTCATTTTCATTTGTTTCCATGTATATTTTAATTTCCTTTTTGATTTCTTAATTGACCCATTCATTATTTATTAGGATATTATTTAACCTCCATGTATTTGTGCCATTTCCAGATTTTTTCTTGTGGTTGATTTCTAGATTCATAACATTGTGGTCAGAAAAGATGCATGCTATGACTTTTATCTTTTTAATTCCTTGAGACTTGTTTTGTGGCTTAGTATTCTAGAGAATGTTCCATGTGCACTTGAAAAGAATGTGTATTCTGCTTTTTTTTAAAGAATGGAATGTTCTGGATATATGTCATTCAAAGCCACTTCCCTTGTTGATTTTATGGTTGGATGATCTGTCTCTTACATGTAAGATATACACACATTATTAATGTCCCCACTATCATTGTATTGCTATCGATTACTTCTTTTATGTTTATTAGCAGTTGCTTTATGTACTTAGATTCTCCCATGTTGGGTACATAAATATTTATAAACATATCTTCTCATTGTATTGTTCCTTTTATGATTATGTAGTTTCGTTCTTTGTTTCTTTCCATAGTCTTTGTTTTAAAGTCTATTTTGCATGATGTAAGTATTGCTTCCCTAGCCCTCCTTTGCTTCTACTGGCATGATAAATACTTTTTCTTCCCTTTACTTTCAATCTGCATGTGTCTCTAGATCTGAAATGAGTCTCTTGTAGGCAGCATATAGATTGGGTCTTGCTTTTTTTATCCATTCCATCACCCTCTGTCTTTTGACTGGAGTATTTAGTACATTTATATTCAAAGTAATTATTGATTAGTATGCACTTACTGACATTTTGTCACTTGTTCTGTGGTTATTTTTATAGGTTTTTTTTTTTTTTCTGTTCCTTTCTTCTCTTGCCCTCTTCTGTCAGGTTTTGCCAGCTTTGTTTAGTGATATACTTGGTTTCTTTTCTCTACTTTTTGCAAATCTATTACTGGCCTTTGGTTTGTGGTTCTTATTAGGTCTCTATATAATATCTTATGAATATAGCAATCTGTATTAAGTTCCTGGTCACTTAAGTTCAAACCCATTCTATAAGAACTAAATTTTTACTCCTTCCCCCCTACATGTTTTACCTATATAAAGCCATACTGTATATCCTTTTATTTTGTGAATCCTTTAACTTTTATATAGACATACTTAATTCTATAGATATACTTAATTTCACTGATTTTTGTGCTTCCTACTTTCTTATTCTTCCTTTTCCAAATAGTAAAAAGAGAATCCTTTTTACTATTTCTTGTAAGCCTGGCTTAGTGGTGATGAATTTCTTTAGCTTTTGTTTGTCTAAGAAGCTCTTTATCTCTCTTTGTTCTGAATGATAGTCTTGCTGAACAGAGTATTCTTGGCTGCATTTTTTTTTTTTCAGAACTTTGAATATATCAAACCACTTTCTTCTGGGCTGTAAAATTTCTGCTGAAAAATCAACTGATAGCTTTATCAGGTTTCCCTTGTATGTAACTATTTTCTTTCCTTTCACTGATCTTAATATTTCTCCTTATCAGTAGATTTTGCCGTTTAGTTGCTATGTGTCTTGGTGTGGACCTCCTTGGATTGATATTTGGGTAGGCTGTCTTTTTCTCCTGGATCTGGATTTGTTTCATTCTTCATATTCAAGATTTTTTCAGGTATTATTTCTTCAGATACAGAAGTTTCTGCCCTCTTTCCTCTCTCTTCTTTTTTAAGTTGCCTATAATGCCAATGTTATTATGCTTGAAAGAGACACTTAGTTCTCCACATCTATTTTTATTTATTATTATTATTTTTCCTTTCTGTTCTGTTTGGCTTTGTTAGCTTTCCAATACTCTGTCCTCTAGGTCACTCATTAATTCTTCTGTTTCCTCAGTCTATTATTTATTCCCTCTAATGTACTTTTAATTTTACTTATTGAGTTCTTCATCTCTGATTGGTTCTTCTTTATGTTTTCTATCTCTGTTGAGGTTCTCACTGAAGTCCTCCACCTTTTTCTCTATTTCAGTGAATATCTTTATGACCATTACTTGAAATTCTTTATCAGGCATAATACATATCTCTGTGTTTTGTTTTTTATCTTTCTTGCTGTAATTTTGTCCTGTTCTTTTATTTGGGACACATTCCTCTGTCTTCTCATTTTGTTTAATTTTGTGTCCATTTCTGTGTATTAGGAATGTCACTTATGCCTCCCACTCTTGAAAGCTGTTGTCTAATGAAAAAGAGGTCCTGTACAACCCTGCAGTGCAATGTCCCCTATTCATGAGAATTTGGTGTTCTCGTGGTATCTTCGATGTATATTGCATGTACCTTACTAGCTGAGGTGCATTTGCCTTCAGTCCAGTCATCTGCAATGGTTCTCTCTCCCTGTTGTAGGTAAAATTTTGTCCCTGTGTTGTTAGGTGACTAGTCTGGGGTCACCTTGGGCTTGAGCTGGGTCAAAGAAGATATTTGCCAGATATGCAGCAGCACCAACCTGCAAGGTACTCTCTGTGTTGTCTTCTGAGAAGCTGTTATTGGTGGGGAGGGCCTACAGTCAGATCAGAGGTCTGCTCTCATCCCAGTTCTGGGATCACAGTTTGAACTTTTGTGTATCCTCTCTCTCTGGGGCAGGAGTCACCCTGGAATGGCGTTTGCCCCTCTTGTGGTTGTCTGCTCACAACCATGCTTGTGATTCAACTTTGGATAGACTCCAACCAAGGGTGTGTTGGATGGGGTGGATACTCAGGAAAATGTGGGAATGGTACATGAGGTTTTAGCAGGGTTTGCATAACACAGCTGTGGAAGGGAAACTGGCAGCACTTTGGAGAACTCCTGCTACATTTGATTTTGAAAGGGCTGGTCTGCAGAAGACCTTGAGGGCAAGGTGCATTATTAGCAATCGAAATAGAGAGTATTCTGGTTGTGCAGTTCCTACAGGTGTCTGTGTATCTAGGGTGGGGGGCAATGGAGGAAAATGGCACCTGCCAGCTCTTTTGTTCTTGGAGAAGATTCCTAGAGATCACAGCTCCTCCAGTATAGGTTCACAGATTAGTAATATATCTCCTTCTGGTATAACTCAGACATTTTTCAAACTGGTATTTCTATACTGTATCTCAGTGGGGCTTTTGTTGTGCTACCTCTTTAACAGTGGGAACTCAGTTTCCTATCACCTTCCAGCTCTTGGAGCAGAGCTAACTGATTTTTAAAGGTACAGTTTTTAAGTCTCACTGATTATAAGAACTCAGGAAGCTAAACCTCTCTGGATTTCAAGGCCAGATGTTATGGGGATTTGCCTTCCCAATGAGGGTCTCCCAAGCCTGGCATGCCTGATATGGAACATGCTCTTTTCTCTTTTCTGTACCTGCAGTATCCTTCCTTCCTGCAGTCTTCTGGGTCAGTTTGGTTCCTGACTGTGTCTCTGCCCTTCCAACCTTTTTGATGTAACCTTTTCTCTACATTTAGCTGTGGGGAGTCTGTTCTGCCAGTCCTCAGATTGTTTTCTTGTTTTTTTTTTTTACTCTGATGTGGGTGTTATTTATATGTATCTATGGGACGGGGTGAGCTAAGGTATTCCTACTCCACTGTCTTCCCCAGAAGTATAAAATATCTTTTTTTTTTTAATTTGTGTCTTCTTCAATTTCTTAAATGATTTTCTTATAGTTTTCAGAGTACAAGTTTTTCACCTCCTTGGTTGAATTTATTCTTAGATATTTTATCCTTTTGGCATACTTGTAAGTGGGATTATTTTCTTAATTTCTCTTTCTGATAGTTATTAGTGCTTAAAAACAAAACACATTTTTATATATTAATTTTGCATCCTGGTATCTTATTGAATTTATTTATTAATTCTAACATTTTTGGTGTAATCTTCAGGATTCTCTATGTATGGTGTCATGCCATTTGCAAACAGTGACAGTTTTAGCATCTATAATACTTTGTTACACATACATACATACATAAAAATATATACATACATAATGGGGCACCTGGATGGCCCAGTGGGTTAAGCCTCTACCTTCAGCTCAGGTCATGATCCCAGGGTTTTGGGACTGAGCCCCACATCGGGCTCTATGCTCAGCAGGGAGCCTGCTTCCCCCTCTCTCTCTGCCTGCCTCTCTGCCTGCTTGTGATCTCTGTCTGTCAAATAAATAAAATCTTTAAAAACATATATATACATACATATTATATACATATACATGTATAAGCACATACATACATGTACATATTATATATGCATATTTCATATGTGTATATGTATTTGACATATTTATATGAAGTATCTAGTTTATACTGTATGTTTTATATATGATATATTTTGTATATAATTAAAATTACATTTATAGATTAAAATATGTACAAAGCCCACACCCCATATTTCAATTATTTTTCAGATCTGCTTTATAAAGCAAACTGTTGTCAAGTAAATTGCACCTTCTTCCCACAGAAACTTTACTAAAATTAGAGGCTTATACCAAAGTTATAAATTATTAATATAAAAATCTAGTTACTAAAAGAAAATTTAAAAATAAAAACAATATCTTTATAAAATTGACAGTAATGAAATGATGCCTTAAGTTCCAAAATATTAGCATAAGTGTCCCTTTATAAGGAAGGAATGTAATTAGAAAGTGTATAGGCAGCCTGAAGGACAGTGGTCTCCAAAGTACAAAACCCATGCAATAGAGAGATTGTAGATTTGGGCAATAAAGTGTAGATTTCTTCCTTAAGTATCAGGACCATCTCTAAAAGGTCTGTAGTGTTATAAACGTAGAAAGATTCACCTTATTGGAAAACTTGAGCATCTGAGAATAAAATTAAAGAATTTTTCCAGAGTCTAGAGCAAAAATCAGAATGACTGCTCTTTCCCAACCATTGGCCTTAAGAGTCAGAATCTCACCTAAAGCCCATTTTCAACTCTTCTGATCTGATATAAAAATCTATACATTTAACATAAAAAAAAATAATAGTCATCCCTCCAGTTGGCTGCTGCAAGCTATTTGGAGCAACTTGCATCAAACTAAGATTCTAACTGAGAAAAACTCTAAAAACTAGATTTTTTTTTTTTTAAGGGGCACTGGAAAACAACTAAAAGAAAGAAGGGAGGATTTGAGGGACCAGGATTCTTGAGAAATAGGAGTCAAAGTGGAGTGAGTCTAACATTCTGCATGCAATTATCCCTTCAGGCACTTGTCAAATGTTATAAATGTGGAAGACAAGCACAAAGCACTTCCAAAGGTGTTAAGAAAGCTAAACAGAGGTTTTGTTTGTTTCTTTGTTTGTTTTTTAATAATCTCATTCTCTTGGGGAGAAAACACCTGCATTTAGGGGCTCAAGAACAAAGAGGGGTCCTTATAGACAACCAGTTCTCAGTTTAGGTGCCTGAAATATCTATGGCTTGGGCATATACCATTTAGAAAGAGACATTTTGAAAGTGTTTTCCATGTGTTATTTCCTATTACGTGTAGATAGAGTACATTGGAGCACCAATAGGCCAATTCAAATTGCATTAACATGATAGTCATTTAAATCCTTTTTCTAACAAATTAATTATTAGAATTGTTTTTACAGAAGTTCTACTGGTTCGGAACCAACTTATATTTAACATAATTTATCACAACCATGTATATGACACTGCCAGGGTAATCATAATAATCTGAGTAGAGTATTATTTTGTCAAAATAATTTAGTTTATTAAACATTTGTTTAAAAAAATACTCATGGCTGCGTCACCTGGGTGGCTCAGCCAGATAAGTGTCTACCTTCAGCTCAGGTCATGATCTCAGGATCCTGGGATCAAGCCTGCATTGGGGTCCCTGCTCAATGGGGAGTCTGATTCTTCCCCTCCCTCTTCCGCACCCCCTGCTTGTGCTCTCTCTCTCTCTTAAGTAAATAAGTAAAATCTTTAAAAAAATACTCAAAGCTGTCATATTTTCCAAGAGACTTCTAGATATCTTTTGTCTATATGCACTCAGCAAATATAGGACAATACTTTTTGTAAATACAAGTTTTTAAATCTTTGAATTAATAAATAGAATAACTATATCATAGTTATCTTTTAGACAGTATTTATCCTGGAAAAACAGTCTATCAAATGTGAGACAGTGGTTACTCAGTACATTTAATAAAAATAGCTTCTTTTTGTTAAATGTTGGCAGTTGTTCCTAGAGTCACCATGACCA
>RCUC01158055.1:0-11334 GCA_003697995.1 Taxidea taxus jeffersonii | reverse complement strand
GCTGGGATCGTGACCTGAGCCGAAGGCAGCCGCTTAACCAACTGAGCCACCCAGGCGTCCCGAATGAGACCACATTTAACCTAGTATCTGACTTATATTAAGTCCTCAACAGGAAAGTGCTTTTTTCTTATTACCTCAGCTATTCCTAGCAGTCAGCCTGTCAGAAGATCCTAATGTATTTCCCATTTTACAGATGAGATCGCTGAGGCACAGGGGCTATATATAGGACCCAGTAAACCATCTCAAGCCACCTGAGCCGAGAGCCTGTCTCAATCACTCCCTTCAACGGCCCCTCTGGAGAAAGGACCTGGGGCAAAAAGAAGTAACTTGCTCAAAGTCATCAGTGCAGAAACCCAACAGCAGGGATCTGAATCTAGGTTTTGCTACAAGTATCTGAGTCCAGGACACACATTATTTCTCTAACCTCCTGTGCCACTGGTCATACATGCAGTTTCCTGGCCTCCCTGGAGACTTGGATCCAGCTGAAGCGGGATGGGGCCTGGGGACTTGTACCATTAACAAGGGCACCAGGGGATTCTTCTCATCAGGTAGTTTGAGACACAGTGGCCAGAAGGCAGTGCAGCCCAGTGATTCCCATGTCCCCAGGTACTGAATCCTGCCAGAACCTCTTTACCAATACTGAGTCCCCTCAGGAACCACAAAAATAAATGGGGTGGATTTTCACAAACCCAAGTGGAAATATTTGAGAAGTAGCATTCCATGAATATGCTAAATGGTTGAACAATTCCTTCGGTGTGCAAGATCAATGTCATAAGAGTGGAGGGTTGATAACTAAGAGAAATGAAGGCATATGTGCCACGAGAGACACGGACAAGAACAGCCTAAGTCACAACAGCCCCAAACTGGGAACGACCCCACATCCATCAACCAGGGAATAGATAAACAAATCACGGTACATCACCCTAACAAAACGCTACGCTACAACAAAAACAGACTACGGACCCATAAGGCAACCTGGCCAAAGTTGACAAGAAGTTGAGTGACAGAAGCCAGACACAGAAGGGCACACACAGCCTGATTCTATTTATGGGAAGCTCAAGAAAGGTAAAACTAATCTGAGGTGAAAGGAACCCATCCAGCGGCTTCCTCTGTGGGTTGGCTATTGACTGGGAAAGGCCATGCAGCATTTAGATTCACCTCTCAGCTGTGCATTTAGGACCTGTGTGCTCTCGTCTATGAAAATTGTATCTCAGTAAAAAAAATAACAAAAACCTTTACAAGTAGAATAAAGATAACACACAAATAGGACTCCAGGCCCTACCGCAGATGTGCTGTATCTGCCAGGAACCCCAGCTCTGGCCCGCACCCTGCCCCGCACCACTGTGCTCTTGCATATGCCCAGTGACAGGGATCTCACGGCTTCCCTGGGCGAGAGAACATCCTTCCTCTTAGGTTGTCTGTGATCCTTCACCTGGAGCGTGGGCTCCCCGAGTGCCCCACTACCCACCACGGCTCCCGCGGTGCTTACCCACTGAAAGGGAGCCACGTGCCAGTTTGGGGAGCAGGAGATCGAGCTGGCGGAAGGTGTGGAAGACGTCAGCTGAGTGGGCGCGGTCCTGGGCCTGGCTCTCGTGGGTTCGCGGCAGAGCTTCGACTCCGTACAGAGTCAGGTAGCCGGCTCTGTGGGCGGCAAACAGTGGGTAAGGGGGTCCTCCTTGGGCACACCTGGCAAAACCTTCCTGCAGAGGCTCGCAAGCTTTTCTTCACGTGTAGCTAACGAGCACCTGCTTTTCCTGCTTTACGCCAGACTGTTCTGCGCCAGGGAGTCAGCAATGGAGAAAACAGAGCACTCCAGCCCTCAGGGGGTGGCCCCTCATGTGGGACACAGACAGCAGGCAATGAAGTACGTGAACAAGTCCTACCCGCCGGTGCTCGGAGATGTGGACAGACAAAGCCGGCTGGAATGTGGGGTGTGGAGGGGCAGTGAAGAGTGGGGGGGGCTCAGAGTACGAAGTGCAGAGAGAGGGGGTTCAGGGCAACATCCCGAGCCAGGAAGCAGATGCAGGGTTGAAGAGCAGCAAGGAGGCTGGTGAGGCTGGAACAGAGGGACTGAGGGGACAGCAGGGCAAGATGGAGGCACTGATCAGGAAAAGAGGCTACTGACCCTATGGACGGAGTCAGGGCAGGCTCCCTGGAGGAGGCAGGGTGTGAGCTGAGTAGGGAGAAGGGGAGACGAAGGGGTGCAGGCCAAGAGCACAACCTGGGCCAAGGCTTAGCACTGAGGGGGAAGCATGGTCTGGCCAGAGAGCTGCTAGGTGTCACTGGCCCAGGCATTGGAGCTGGAATGTGGGGGACAGCACAGGAGCACCAGGGCGGTGGCAGGGCCGGTGATGGCAGGGCAGGGGGCTGGGTGGCCACGGGGAGAAGGCTGGCCTGGACCTGAAGGGTGCTGGGGGTCTGAACAGGAAGGACAGGGCCTGGCGGGTGTGGACAAAGGATGGGACCCAGGAGAGAGTATGAGCACGCACACACACTGACCACAGGAATGCTCTTAAAGAAAATATTTTCTCCACCAGCCGCTTGTAAATGTTCCAAAAGCCCAGCCCCGCTGGCTTCCGTCCTGGGAGAAAAGCCACAGGTTTTCACTTTTTCCATGCGGTAGGAGGGACGGGCCCTCTGCAGAGAGGCCCTGACCTGTCCCCCATCAGCTGCTCCTCATCCCTGATCTCCCAGGAGAGGGACTTCCCGAGGGTGGAAGCAGGAAAGAGGGGGGCGTGGGGGCCCAGAGAGGCCGGTCTAGTCCCACTCTGTCCCTCATCTGTGCAGTGAGGGCTCACAGCAGATCTATCAGTATTCGAAGGAGGGACAGACGGGTGGGTCGGAGGCTGTGTGAATAGGCGGGTGGGTGGGTGGCTGGTTGGATGGCTTAGAATGTGATCCTGAGAACATGATCTCGGGAGAAACTGTAGGGTCATCCTGATCCTGAACTCGGTCACCCAGGCTACCCCTGCGCCACCTTCCCCTGCATCCATCTCCCTCATCCAGCCTGGATTCCATGCCCCACAGAGATGGAAAGCTCACGACCTGCCCATCCCACTGCTCGCAGACAGAAACCCTTCCTTCAGGAAAAGCGGACCCTCCCAGGCTTGTAC
Organism: Taxidea taxus jeffersonii; assembly: GCA_003697995.1. Lineage (NCBI taxonomy): Eukaryota > Metazoa > Chordata > Mammalia > Carnivora > Mustelidae > Taxidea > Taxidea taxus. The sequence goes on along the minus strand of RCUC01158055.1, from coordinate 8,221 downwards.
CTCTGCATCCTACTCGTCCCAGGGCCCCTCTAGTCACGAGGCCCCGGGACCCTGTTCTCCAGACCAGTGCACCCAGTTTGCTTCCAGCAGAGTTGTAACGGAGCAACTCATAAACTGGATTCAGCCCACCAACATGTTGGTTTGGTAAATAGTTTTCCTACAAACAAACTGAACGATTGGGAAAACCTCACAAAATCTGGATGCCCTCTCTTATCTCATGTGGAAAAGGAGAGAATCTTGCCCCCCCGCTCCCAACCAAACCTGCAGTCCCGCCTGGTAACCCTGGGCAGCTGCGGAGTCACAGCTGTCGCCCTTATCCTGGAGCTGGGTCACCCAGCCCTGTGGTCTCTGGTTCTATTTGTACCAGTGTTTTCCTTAAAGCAGAGAACCATGTTCCTGTGTATATGTGTGTGTGTATATATATATATATATATATATTTCTATCAAAAATAAACAACCCCCGGGGCGTCTGGGTGGCTCAGCGGGTTAAAGCCTCTGCCTTCAGCTCAGGCCATGATCTCAGGGTCCTGGGATCGAGCCCCACATCGGGCTCTCTGCTCAGCAGGGAGCCTGCTTCCCTTCCTCTCTCTGCCTGCCTATTTGTAATCTGTCTTCAAATAAATAAATAAAATCTTAAAAAAAAAAAACAACCCCAATAAAACCTAAGAAGGCCATGAAGTTTCCCACTGTGGAAGGGAGGGTCCCTCCTGTGGCACCTGCACAGCAAAGGGACCAGGACAGGGCTGCAGACAGAATAAGTCATGGTGCGTAAACACACACGACCTGTAGGTGGTGCTAGAAGTCAGGAAGAAAAATAAAGCCAGCAGGGAGCTGGGTAAGGAGTGGGGGCCATCCTATTAACTGGGTGTCAGAGTGGCCTCTGCCAGGAGGTATCACTTGAGACACAAATGAAGTGAGGTGAGAGCCATGCGGACATGTAGGGAACAGCATTCTTGGGCAAGGGAACAGAAAGTGCAAAGCCCATGGGGCAGGTAGTGTGCTGGGCTGCAGCTAATCACCCAGGAAGATCGAGCCAGGGCGAGAACTTTGGACAGGACTCTGACTGAGGCAGGAGAGCCATAGGACGGGTTGGAAGGCCTAAGTGATGGCATCTCATGGTTTGGGGCCACATGAGCCTGCACCTCCTGTCATCCAACTCGCTCGTTCCCTTTCTATCTCAGGGGCTGCAGATGGCACCAAGAAGGCCAAGTCCACCAGGCCAAGAAACAGAAGCTCTAGGCCGGACCTCAGATCCTGAAGACAGGGATCTGACCCTAACCCTCACCCCCCACCCCCACATGCACGGTGCTGTTACCATGGGTGTAAACAGACTCGGCTGCCCCCACACTGTGCCCACGCCCCCCAAGGGCACAGCCTCCCTGACTTTTCTCAACCAAGGACACAGGGTGACAGGAGCCAGGAGCCGTGGGAGATGCCCTGTTGTGAACCTGCTGTGTGGTTTTAGCTGCTCCTCTCTGGGCCTTAGTCCCCCCACCACCACCCCGATCCCGCAATGACAAGATGGACTGGACCAGCATCACCCAGACGAATTACAGCCCTTGACGGTGTTCGCACCACTCCAGGGTGACGGGTACACAGCGAGGGTGTACGTGAGAGTGGGGACCCTGCAGGGCCGCCAGGGTGGGTCCGTCAGCTGGGCAACCGGCTTCTTTTTTTTTTTTTTAAAGATTTTTTTTTTAATTATTTTTATTTATTTGACAGAGAGATAGATAGAACAAGTAAGCAGAGCGGCAGGCAGAGGGAGAGAGAGAGGCAGGCTCCCCACTGAGCAGGGAGCCCAATGTGGGGCTCGATCCCAGGACCCTGGAATCATGACCCGAGCCGAAGGCAGCTGCTTAACCAACTGAGCCACCCAGGTGCCCCGTGACCGGCTCTTCTTGATTTCAGCTCGTCGTGATCTTGTGGTCGTGGGATCAAGCCCCGCATCAGGCTCCATGCAGAGCATGGAGTCTGCTGGAGATTCTTTCTCTCCCTTCAAACTTCCTCCCACTTGCTCTCTCTCTCTCTTTTTCTCAAATTGATCAATAAATAAAATCTTTCTTAAAAAAAAAAAGTACAGGCTCTATAGCCAGCCCCACCATGACCCCAAATGATGGGACTCTGGGCAAATGTCTTAGGCTCTCTGGGCCTCAGTTTCTTCATCTGTCGAATGGGGTTTGTAAAGTTCCAGCCTCGTAGAGCTGTTGTGAGGGCAAAAAGTGTTAACACACATTGAGCCTCCATGTGAGCACGTATGTAGGTGTCATAAATGGACCTGTGTGCCCAGATGTGTCAACGAAGGCCTGTCCCTTATTCTGAAAGCGTGTCTCTAATTTTTTGCAGTAGTTGAAATGGTCTTTGGTTTCTGAAATGCTGGTCAGTTACTGGCACTACCAGAAATCCACAGACCATCCTTATAGCTCTTTCCCGTTGCCTGTGCCCATGCTCCCCGACCCCCCTCCCCTCAAATCCTCAGCAGGTCCTACCACCTCCATCTGTCCCCCAGAGCTACCACTTGTTGCCATTTCCTGGTCACCTCCAGGTCCAGACTCCTGTTCTCTCACCCAGCCAACATCAACAGCCTCCTCACAAGACCTCCTGCCTCTCCAGCCACAACCACCCTCCCACCCCCCGCCCAACCAAGCTTGGTCTCCGTCCGCAGCCAAAGAGAGCTTTAAAACCCAAGCACCCAAGCCCAATCATGTCACACCCCTGCCCAAACCCCCAGTGTCACTCATCTTACTTCGAATAAATTCCAAAGCCTTTCCCTGCCTTGAGGCTCAGTGAGACCCGGTTTCCCAAAGCCAAGGGCTCTGACCTCATCTTAACCGCATCGCCTTGGGTCGCTGTGCCCAGCGGCACTGGCCCTCTGGCCAAGCATCCTCCTACCTCCACCACTCTGCACCTGCTGACTCCTTTGCCCACAATCTCAGTGCAGGTGGGTGGGGGGTAGCATTTGTAGCCAGCCCCCAACTCTGAGGCCAGATGCTCGGAAAAGCCCTCCTTTCCAGTCTGGTTGAAAGAACCCCCTAAGCCCTCTTGCCCCATCTGCTGCTCTCTGCTGCCATGTTTCCCCTCTCGGACGTATCCATCTTTATTTACTGGTTTGTGATCTGTCTCTCCAGCTCGTGTCAACTATATGAGTTTCGGGATGTTGTTTTCCCCCTGCTGTACGCCCGGAGCTTGGAATCGTGTCTGCCACTGCCAAAGGAAGGGACGATGGATAGTGTGGTTTGTGATCTGAGTTTACAAGATCTGGTAAAAAAAAAATTAAAGTCCTAGGTTGGTCTCCCAAATACTGTTTTCCTGGTCTGTGAAGTACAAGGTTTGGAAGCCACGGGACAAGACGGTCTCTAAAACCTTGTTCTGCTATTCCCTCTCCGGACAGCTGGCAAGGACCCTCTCCCTGACCCGGGCCTCCTTTTCAACTCATAGCCGGAGCCAGGTAAACACCTGGGGTCCCAGATACAACAGGTCATCTTACAGTCTTTGCTTTGCGTGTCCCGTTACTGCTTCCCCACCCGTAAAGTCTTCATGGCTCCCGTGGCCACTATTAGTGGCTGACCCAGGTCCGGGGAGCTGGGCTCCATTCCCAAGATGGGGAGCCACCCTGGCTCACCTGAGCAGGCAGCTGTAGGAGAAATCGAGGAGACCCATCTCATGCCAGCCACTGGCCGCTTCTGTGGTGTCACCCAACAGGACGGTGCGGAGGTTGCTAAACATGGCGTCCGTGAGTGCCTGGAGGTCTCTGTGGAGGAGGGTCCTAGGGCAGGGAAGAGAGTAAGGGTACAGCCTCTGGAGGGGAACGTGCATACAGGGGCCCCCCATCCTGAAATCTTAGGGTCCCAGGGCTCTAGTTCCTCATTGGCAATGGGGGCCTGGGGACAAGTGGCATAAATATGATATTATTATTATTACTATCATTGTCGATAACAATGACAGTGGCAATTGCTTTTTATTGTGCCAAGCGCCATGATCTCATTTCATCTTTTGACAACTCCAGGGATCCCAGGTACTACCATGCCACCCATTTTACAGACAGAGAAACTTGGGACAGAGAAGAATGTGACTTTCCCGAGGTCACACAGCCAGTAAGTGATGAAGCTGGGATTGAAACCCTGGTCCGGCCGACCCCAGAGTCTGAACTCCCGACTGTGACAGTCTGTCCCTCCTCGGGACACACAAGCTCGGATAAAGAACCCACACACTTCTGGAGGAGAGAGAACTAGCAAGGCAACCCCTTCTCCTTGAGATCCGAAGTTAGGGACATCTGTTTGGGCAAAGCATCCCCCTGACCAAGACATGACCCTGAGTGAAGGCGACATGAGGAAATCAGATCGCCTGGGCTGGCGACCTGGTCTCACAGCATGTGCCTAGGAGTCTGGCAGTGTGTGCAGCTGAAGCAGGAGCCCCTCCATACTGAGCCTCCACAATACAGAGCCAACACTGGGCCATGACTGAGCCCGTGATTAGAAGCCAACCAAAGGTAGGATCTTATGTCTGAGATGAAGGCCCCTTTGGAGCATGTGCAGGCATCTAGAACAGAAAAACTCACCCCCCAACCCCACCGCAGCAAGGCCAGTGTCCACTCAACATGGCAGAACCAACATTTCACAGCAACACCTTGTGGCAGCACTGAGAACAGGCCCAGTGTGCCGACCCAGCACCCTGTCCCCACCTGCTGTTCGGAATCAGGGTGGACTCCTGTAGATGGAGAAAGCCACTGGGTTCTAGATTAACTCAAGAGGGGAAAGCCTCCAGAAGGGTTCCACAAACTCCCAGGAAATAAAGCTTTTGGATGTTCAAGTTGAAACGTTGTTGGAGACACAAGAGACATGACCCACGTGAGATAACGTGTGAAAGGGCTTACTGCCGTGCCTTGCACATGGTAAGTGCTGAATAAATGGGAGCTGGCCTAGTGATTGACCTTGACCCACGGGTGACCCAGACCCCACACTAAGCACTAGTCTTCGACAGAGACAGTAGCCCTTTACAGATGTGGGAGCTCTGCCCAGAAGACCACATGCTGGCTGATGGGGAATTCCCAGGAACACTCAGGGCAGACAGTGGAGGAAATTCCCAGGAACTCTTAGCGCAGACACTGGAGGAAAGTGGAGGCCTCCCTGGGTAGGTGGGCAGAATGCAGTGAACTGGGGATTCTTACTGCCAATGGGACCCTATGGTTCCCCCTAGAATGCCAGGACCGAGGACACTTGGGCTCAAAAATATTCTTAGCAGCCACCCACAAAGCCAAGGTCAGACTGGGAATTGCCTCTCACTGATGTTCACCTCATACTCTGGCCTTTCCTCAGCTTTAGCAGCCCTGCAAAACGCCTTCTAGATGCTTTTGCTAACCCCAGGAGGCAATCCTTCCTGGAGATGGACCACCACGAATCACCATCAGACTGCGTGAACTCTAGCAGACCCAGAGTCTTATTTCCTCAGTATGTCAGCTGGAGGGGACTAGGCTGTGGAGTCTGTAGACCTGAGTTCAAACCTCAGGGGTGCCATCTGCTAACGGTGGACTGTGGGTAAGTCACTTTACTTCCCTGAGTCTGTTTCCTCAACTGTAAGATAGGGATGAAAATACCTATCTCGAGGCAATGGCACAGAGAGTAAAGCGTTCCTAGCGAATACCAGCATATGGTAGGCAGGTCGGCATAGTTGTGCAGCCCTGGCCCGCATCTAGACGGTGACTGGAGTACAGTAGGTCCTCAGATATTTGCAGACATAATGAATGCAGAATAAATGTGTTCACATATCCTCTTGTTGACAGAATGATTCCTGTGTTTTAGGACTGGCACCACTTTCTTGCTGTGTGACCTAGGGCAAGTCACTGCTCTTCTCTGGGTCCCAGTGTCTTCATCCAAAAAGTGGGGGCTATGAGCGACTTACCCTCCAGGATCGTTGGGAAAGCTAATGAGATCAAAGAATATGGACTCAAAAATAATAATCACCCCACCCACTTCCCTTCCTTTTACAATGAGGAAACAGAGGCTCAGAGAGGGCAAGGGACTTGCTCCAAGTCACACAGTTAGGAAGTGATAGAGCTGGAATTTGGATCCAGGTCTGGCTGACCCAAACCCCGGTCTCCTACTGAAATCAGACCTGCATCCTAAAAGGAATAAAGATGAAAGCAGCCTTTCTTCTGCCCAATTCTCTTGGGCTGTTATTTGTTTTGTTTGATTGTCTTCTCAGAACAAAATGCCGTTACTGGATGCCAGGCCGCACGGCACCTGGGCTACGCAGGCAGCCCCTCCCCGGCCGTCCGCAGGCCCCGTCTCCAGCCACTCACGGTTTCATCTTGGCCTTTTCATCACTGGGGCTGTAATGTGGGAGCTGCACATCGAAAATCCTCTCCATGAGGAAGACAGCATAGGCGTGGAAGTCCAGCTTGCTGCGAGGCTCCCACACCACGGCGTCATAGGAGTGGGGGTCCAGGAGGACGGTGACATACCTGCCCCCGACCAGCACCTGTGGGAGGTCAGCAGGGATGGAGTGACGAGAGCTGTTATGAAGGGGCCCACCTCGTGCTAGACACTTAACACACAGTGTCCTCTCAGCCACCCCTCATGATGACCCTATGAGGTCAGGACCACTGATGGCTGGAAACTGAGGCTTAGAGAAAGCACAGGATGTGCCTGAGATCACGCAGCTGAGATGCAGTAGAGTGAGGACAGGCACTGGCTTTTCTGCGTCATAAGTTGTGCTCTAACCACCTCACTCTTAAGCACCTCCCATCATTATCTCAGCTACTGCTGGATCCCCAGCCTCCAGGGGAGAGTCTGCCCCGCAGAAGGCAGCAGATGGATGCTGTGTGCATCTTGGGTGGGCATGGATGAAGGGATGCTGTTGGGCTCAGGCTAGCGGATGTGCCAGCAGTACCTGCTTCTGTGGGAGGCTATGCTGCCCAAGAAGGGAAGGAGCCACGGAGAGCTGTAAGCCTGTAATTAACAAAGGAAACGGCATTCTTCCCTCAAACGTCTGCTGGTGCGGTGGGGGGGCGGGGGGTGTTCACACAATCCTAACCACCCACTGCCTTGGCCCCGGTTCCAAAGTGTGATCTGGGAGTCACTTTAATCAAACTCTTATAAAATACAGACCATCAGGTCATGATCTCAGGGTCGTGAGATCAAGCCCCGCATCGGGCTTTGCGCTGATTCCCCCCACCCCATCCCACCCCCATCCGCTAAAATAAGTAAATAAGTCTTTGAAATATAGACCAATATCCAAGAAAATATGCTGTTGAGCAGACTGTTCGATGGGTAGGTAAACAGAAGGATGTCGTCAGTGAATGTATGTTGGATGGAAAGATGAATGCATGAGTAGCTAAAGGTTAGCTGGAAACTAAAAGTCTGAGTGAATGTTGGGTACATAATGGCAGGGTCCTCAGTGGATACTGGGTAAAAGGTAAAAGGATTGAAGGATGAGTGTTGCATGGGTGGAACTTAAAAGGATCCACGGAAGGTAGATGGATGTGGTGGTTGTTTGGATGTTGAGGGGACGGATGGACGGATGGACAGATGGATGGATGGATGGAGATATAAACAGATGCATACAGAGTGGGCAGACATTGGATACTGAATGGACAGGTATCCAGATGTCAGGTTAATAGTGGCAGATGGACGGGAAGATGGGTAGTTAAATGGAAGTTGGTAGAAACTGAACATACAGAGGTTCAGTCAATGAACTGCCTGACTCTTGATCTCAGCTCAGGTCTTGATCTCACAGTTGTAAGTTCAAACCCCGCCCTAGGCTCCACGCCCCCCCCAAAAAAGACACTGAATGTATAGATAAAAGCTGGATAGATGTTAGGTACATGAATGGAAGGATGCTAGATAGATTTGGGTAGACAGATGAAAGGTTGGATGATGGATAAATGGATGGATAGACAGATGTTGGATAGATATATGGAAAGATGGGTGAGTGGATAGAGGTTTGATGGAAACGGAATACATGAATGAGGGTTTAGTGGATATTAGGAAGGAAGGATGCTGCTTATATACGGAGTAGACAGGCAGAGGGATAAATGTTGGATGGATGGATGATTATTGGGCAGATGGACGCTGGCTGGATGGACATACAAGAACTGGACATTGAACGACTCAATGTTGGGAAGATGCTAAAGGGACAATGAAGGGGTGGATGTTAGTTAAGTGCTGGCTGTACAATTGGATGGAAAAATGGATAGAAAGGTGGTAAGACCAGCGGATGGGTGGAT
>ML108821.1:29709-56139 GCA_003697995.1 Taxidea taxus jeffersonii | reverse complement strand
ATTTGTTCATACAGTGAGTTGGTTGGGGAGAAGGAAGTTGGTTAGGTAAGCTTTTATATTCTGGTAATGTTTCCCAAGAAGTTTGGTCCCTTTTTTTAAAGATTTTATTTACTTATTTGTCAGAGAGAGAACAAGCAGGGGAGTGGCAGGGAGAGGGAGAAGCAGGCTCTCTGCTGATCATGACCTGAGCCAAAGGCAGACACTTAACCAACTAAGCCACCCAGGCACCCCTAATCAGGGTATTTTAAATACCTGTTATAGAGATCTTTATATTAAGGGATACTTGATAGCAATGAAACTAATTGAATTTGTATGCCAGAGGGTGACTAGAGCAAGACATAGATGAAGAGTAAGGTGAATGCCAGATGTGATTTATGGCAATCAAACCTAATATATGATAGAAAATTTTTACCAGTAGGATAAATGGCTTTTCTCCATATACAGCACAGAAATTCACAAAAGAATTTTGAACTCCTTTTTCTCTCTTAGTATAAGCTCTTATTTGCCTATAATAAACTAAGATATGCCTTTCCACTCTAAAAGGTTTCCTTAGCGGATAGGACTTAAAAATATATTTTTATAGAAAATTGGTAGTATCCAAGACCTTACATCAGTAACCTTTGTGATTTTAGGCATAAGGAGATCAGCTTAAAAATTCTAACCTCAGGCTGTGTTGTGAAATGATGAATTCAAGGGGTATGTTTTAGGCTAAATAGAATATATAATCTCAGTATGAGTGCATATTAGGACAGTTGAGCTCTTAACCATTCAGGTGTTTGTGTATGTGGAAGTGGGGGACCCTAAGTCAATCCTTGTCTGTCAAAGAGTAGCATGTTCTAGGACATTAAAACCAGATTTGAGATGAGATCAATAGTATAAAAAGCAGCAAAGTCTTTATGCACAGTTTATACTTTAGTAAAATTGGATCTCCTGCTTTACAGATCGACACAAGGTAATTCTGAACCTGGAAAATTAATGGAAAGGATTGGTATATCTTAAAATTGAAGGCTTTTACAACAAACTTTATTGAGCCTCTATAAAGTACCTCAAACTATAATGCTCAGAACTTTGACTATTTATTAAAGCAGGGGGTCTGTTGGAGGATTTTGAATAAGGAAATAAATAACGTTTGGATTTGCATTTTGAATAGAGTGTTGTGGTCTAGTGGAGTAGACTAAGAGGGTTTGAAAGAGAGGTTTGAGTGAGGTGAAGTTATTGCAGGGAGAGACAAATTGCTTTATGGAGAGGTAGTTACTGCTTTAATCATGTCAAATAATCAGTTTCAGAACTAAAGTGTCAGAAATGATGGAGAGAATGGAGCAGAGTCAAGAGATAGGAGATAAAATTATTGAGGTTGAGTTAGGTAGTTAGTGGTCCTTGCTTATATTCCAAACATAGTTAGACATTTTGTGTTTATTATTACATTTTATCCTCACAAAAAGATCTCCATTTGACAGGACAGAATGCTTGGAAAATTTTATAATTATCTGAGGTCATATAGCCAATAAGCCATAGAACTCAGAGCAGGGTGACACCGAGATCAGCTTCCAATGCCAGTGTTTTTATAGTGCACACTATTGCTACCAGTCAACCATGCTGCCTCCTCAGAAATTGAGGACATGGGAAGAGGGAATGAAAGGAGAGAACTCCCAGATGGGGTGGCTGAGTCAGTGTTGATGTCACTCACTGAGAGAAGGGTACAGCAAGAGGAGAGACGCATAGTGAGGGCACTGAGGTTAGATTTGAACATTTGGGGCTTGAGGATCTGTGAGCAAACCAATGGGCAGATGCATGTGGGCGGGAGCTCAGGAGAGAGAAGTCTAGACTACAGATGAGATCTGAGACTGAGTGAGGATGAAGTAGTCTAGGGAGCCTGTGTGGGGAGGGGGGAGGAGCTTTTGTGACAGGAAGCCTGGGAATACTAGCCTTTAAAGAGCAGGCAAAGAAGACTGAAGACAAAGGACTGGGTAATTTGGAAGAAAAGTGTGAAAACGGTGTTCCAAAGAGCAGCAAAAAAAATTTGGGAATTGGGAAATGCTGTAGGGATATAAGGAAGATTGGACTAGAAAGCATTCTTTTAGATTTGGCAAGCAGGCAATCAGTCGTGGTGACTTCTTAGACAGTAGCTGGGATGAAATCATTCTTTGATAAGCCTGAGTCAGAATCAGTTTTGTCTGATGGTCATCATTCTGGTATGAGACTAGTCATTTTCCCTTTTTTTTTTTTTAAAAGATTTTATTTATTTATTTGACAGAGAGATAGAGAGTACAAGTAGGCAGAGCAGCAGAGGGAGAGGGAGAAGCAGACTCCTTGCTGAGCAGGGAGCCTGATGCGGGGCTCGATCCCAGAACCCTGGGATCATGACCTGAGCCGAAGGCAGCCGCTTAACCGACTGAGCCACCCAGGCGCCCCTCATTTTCCCTTTTGACATCTTGTGGCTGTGGTGGCTGGAAGCTGGTACTTTCTTCAATGCTGATTGCCTCTGGGAAGAGCAAGTAGGTAGCTGTTCCTGCACTTCAGTGAATACCTTTTGCTGCTTTTTGAATTCTGCACCGTAAGAATGTATTACTCACTCAGAAATTAAACAAAAAAAAAGGTATTTCCAAGAGAAATATAGAAATTAACAGTTAACTTCTCTTTTTATGTGGTGCCATGATCATTATTATTCAAATAATAAAGTCAATGTTCTTTGTTTAAATATCTGTCTCTCTCATTAAGTTGCAATCTCCTGGAGAGTGGGGACATTTTATCATCTGTCTCATCTATGCTGGTCCCTGCCCTCTAGGCTATGCAATGTTTATGGAAGATTAGATGTCCCAATGTAAAACACCAATAGAATATAACAGAATAAGGTTTAATCCAAGGGAATGGCACCATCCTTTTTGTTCATGTTGTAGGTAGCCTGGTTCAAATGCCCTACCATCTCCTGTTATTCCTATGCTGGAGGTTGGGGGGTACAGACAGTAGCTATAAACATTGTCCTAGTGTCCTTAGGCAAACCTGCTGGCTCAGTTTTAAAATGACTAGAATGGTATGACACCGTTTTAGAGGGGCCACTTAGGAGGGAATTCTTTTTTTTTTTTTTTAAGATTTTTATTTATTTATTTATTTGTCAGAGAGAGCAGGAACAAGCACAGGCAGATAGAGTGGCAGGCAGAGGCAGAGGGAGAAGCAGGCTCCCTTCTAAGCAAGGAGCCTGATATGGGACTCGATCCCAGGACCCTGGGATCATGACCTGAAGCCGAAGGCAGCTGCTTAACCAACTGAGCCACCCAGGCGTACCTAGGAGGGAATTTGAAAGCAGTATGTCTGTGGCTAAGCACCAGCATTGCTGGCAGATCCCATAGAAGACACTTAGGGCTGTGCACATTTGTCCTTTCCACCTCTACAGTAAATTGAGGGTTTCAGTTTCTTTGTCTTTTTTCTTTGCCAATTTTACTTGATTCAGCTTGTCAAATATATACTTTTAAAAGATCTTAGTAAAAAATGGGGTTTAATTACTAGAGTGTCTAAAACAGCTTTTTAAGTGTACTGTAGACTATTGGAGGAGATTTTAAAGAACTGTTAATATTTTGTTTGGAGTTAAAATTCTTTGACAAAAGCCAGTTTTGAATTTAAGGTAAATAAAAAATGGTTGACAAATTTGTTGCAGTGGAACGAAATTTAAGAAAATGATAAAAGAAATGATAAATTCATTTTGATTTTGATTCATTTGATTGTTTTTTTTAAATAGAGCTGATATTGTGAGCTATATGTAGTATATATTAAATGATTCAGACAGCACTGCTTTCTCTTCAGTAGGGAATAACCTGATAAATAGCACACGATTTACGTTTTAAAAATTTTTTTCTTAGATGATAAGAAAATTGCAAGGAAATAATTTTGAAAAAAAATACAGAGTTCCAGCTTTCTAGTCTCTTTTTCAGTTTTATAGAAATTAGGGTATTCTGGGGGGTATTCATCTCATGTAGTTTTTATTTTATTTATTTATTTATTTACTTTGAGAGTTGTTTTTTTTTTTTTAATGAGATTTATGATCTCCCAATTCAATTTTTACTGCAGGATAAGGAATAAAACAGAGAAGGAACAAAGCATTGATTACAGATGTCTTAATAATGAGCAAATGTGGCAGGAAAAAATATATTAAGACAAATCTAAGGTAGGTGGGTATATCTTCTGTTCTTTTGAAAGTTCTGCTTAGAGAGTTAAACTAATGGATAAGTGAATGGTGTATATATAGGTAGACATGTATCCATGAATGTACATAAATGTATGTATGTATATATATGATATTAAGAAAATATGATATAATGTACCCACTGTGATATAATGTACCACCCAGAGTGGTCTGCCATTCAGCTGAAGTGTTCATTTTCTACCCTGTACATGTGAGGCAAAGGAGGGGAGAAGTGGGCATTTACATTTAGCTTGTGTTGCCTGCTGGTCTTTTTATTTAGAAAGGAGACCATACATGAGGATGTGGACAGAATTTTAGTTCTCTTCCTTCCTTGCCTTTAAGCTATGCTTGTTCCTAATGTGGAACAGAACAGTGTCCTTACCAATTTTTTTACAAAAATCCAGATAGAATTTTTCAGGTTTTCTTGTGGCTACTTTCAGAGACATTCTGGTTTATCAGTTGGATCTAGCTTTAAAAAGAAAATAAATTTTCTATGTTTTTTTGTAAAACTATAAATAAAGAATAGAAACAACTAATATTTTTTCCTTTCGCAGCTGGATTCTATTTTTAAAGTTTTACAAGGGCAAATATAGTTGCTTTGCAGTGTAGTTTGTCATTGCAAATAGGATACAACTGAGATTTTAGAAGTTTTTAGTTAAATGAACATTTTAATTATAATTAGGAAACAGCCTTTGTCTTATCTTTCATTTAGATAGATTTGGTCTGTATTTCCTTTTCTATTTGTTTTCTCTTGCCTTTTAAGAACACTTTCCTGGGTACCAATGATAGCAATCCTTTAAAGTGTTTTTGTTTTCTTCTAGTTCTATATCTTATATGATCTTGACACATAGGGATGCCTAAATAACTTTGGTCATTAGTTGTCTCAGTATTTCTATAATTGTGAATATAATTTTATGAACATACCTTTGTATTTATTTCTTGAAGGTACATAATAAGTTGTCTACTTAGAATAAGTTGTGTTGTACTGTATAAACAGTATGGTACTGTTGTACAAGTGTTTGGAGAAGTTATTGCAGTATTATGTAGACGTTCTATTAAAGTTCTAGAAAATAAGCAAACAAATACAGTTATACCCTTCTAAAAGTAGTTTAACTTAGAAGTCTTTGAAAATTGTGCTAAGGGATGTATCTTATTATTTTAAAACATAGCTATCTCAGCATTTATTAAACTGAATCCTAATATATTTAGAACATATCGGGATAACATTTATTTTTCTATCAAAGAAGAAAATGGTTTGCTAAATATATATATAAAGAAGATTTTAGAAGAAATATTTAACCTTCATAGAACCAAGTATTTGCCAGTACTTTGCTTGCTGTTAGTTTATAGTACTTAATGGACTTTTTGTTTTTGTTTTAATTTTTTATTGCTTCATCTTATATGTGTTTTTATAACTTGTGATTACTGATTGGTCTTTCTAATAAGGGCTATTGTTTGAGATTAAAATATTGTTCAATTTATCAATAATTAATATCAGTACAACTGTGTTTAACATTGGATATAGAAAGTGAGATTTCGGGGAACATATTCTTGAATACATCTCTTCAATTTTAACTATAAGATATATAGTGAACAATGAAGGATTTTAATGGATTTTTCTCTTATACTTTATAAATGAATTCTATCTGGACTGAGGCTGACTTACAGGTGTTAGTGTTATATGTATATCATTTACCCTGAGTTCTGGGTAGTTTATGTCCCACTGAAATACTGTTTGAAAATGCCTAGTATAGTGATTGACGCATGTTGAACATTTAATTCTTAGTTGAATCTTCTTCTCTGAGTCCTGCCGTAGGGCTGGTTTTTAGTGGGTTTAGGAGGTTGTATTAGAGAGCAGTTGGATATTGATCAGTAGAATAAACAGGCTTGAAAATGATAGGGTATATATTTTAAATAGATAGTACTGGCTTTACTTTTCTGTAGATGATTTTTATCTTCAAATACATTGATTGTATTTTATTTGTTATTTTTAAAAAAATATTCTTCTTCTTCTTCTTTTTTTTTTTTTTTTGTTAAAAAAAAACCAACATGGGGCTCGCACTCAAGAGCTTGAGATCAAGAGTTTGTGTGTTTCACCGCCCCTCAAATAAATTGATTTTAGTATCAAATTTTTACTAAATGACATGTATTGGTCACTATACTAGGCATGCTAAAAGAATATAAATGGTATAAAATTAGAGTCCCTACATCCTAGTGTGAACGGTAAAGCATATCTGGATGAAGACTGTAACAATAGTTGCAGCATACTAAAAAACACATCTTTATTATAAAATGCTGTCTAAATTGGAATACTCGGGACACTGGCTGTGGAAGGAAGCCTGGAGTTCACAAGACTTCTTATTCACTGTCTGTCTGCTATCTATTATGTGCCTTATAGAAAAATCACTTAATCTCTCTAAACCTTATCTTTTATCATTTTAGTGACATCTGACAGTCACATAGTCTTCCCAAATAGTTGATCAGTTGGTTTATTTAACAATTATAGTAGATTCTGTACTAAGCACTGGGAATACATTGAAATATAAGATGTAATCTGTGTCCCTGAGTTGCTTATACTAGTGTTGGTACTTTGTGAATAAATGTGTTATATGCTAGACAAGTGTTATAATGGAAGTATTGCATAAAATGCTTTGGGAACTCTAACAGAATAACTAATTCTGCCCAAGGCTATTAGAATAGGCTTTTGAAAGTTGGTGTCCTTCAGCCAGGCCTTGAAAAACTGGTGGGAATTTGCCTGTTGGACAAAGAAGGGGTGAAGGGCAGTTCAGGAAGAAAGAAGAATAGATATAAAAGATTAGAACTAGGGAAATAGGATGTGTATTTGAAAGAAATGGCTTATGAGGAGGCCAGAATGCAGAATGTGGGAAGAATGGAATGACTGGAAATGAGGCCATAAAAGTAAAATGGGGTCACATTGTGAAAGAGATCGAATGGCAGTTTGGTTTGGTAATTGAGAATATGGACTTTGGAAAAAGACCTTAGTTCAAAACCTGGCTATGCCACTCTGCTCAGATCAGATTGGTGGTAAGATTATGTTCTTAACCTCCTTATGTTTCTTTTTCATTATCTCTATTTTATTATCCTTAAAAGAAGAACTAACTATCCTGATCTTATAAAGTTGTTAAGGATTAAAGCCAGTAGGCTTTTACCACATGGTAAGCACCAGCAAATGGTTATGGTTATTATTGTAAGAAGTTTGAATTTTATCCTACGGTCAGTATAGGGCTACTGAAGACTTTTAAGCAGAGAAGTGTTTTAAGCAGAAATGTAAACTTGAGAAAGAGAATTGTTAGCATGGATTGGAATAGGGAGATTGAGTAGTGGTAAAGAAGGGGACTAACTTCTTCTTTAGTAGGAAGAGTCATCTGACTTGGTAATGACGCTCTAGGGAATGAAAGAAAGGGAGAGGGTGTTAGAAGTGACACCCAGGTAGTCACTTGATGGATGGCAGAGCCCCATTTCCTGAGGTAAGAATCTCAGAGCAGGAACACATTTGTGGAGGAAGAAGAGGTTAGTTTTGGACCCATTGAGTTTGAGGTACCTCTGGGACACCTATTTGGAGATAATAGATAGGCATTTGAATATATGGTTTTGGAATTCAAGACAAACCTCTGGGCTTGAGATCTAGATTTGAGAGTGTAAGCCTGAAGCTGGTGTTTGAAACTGGAGAAATGATGACAGTAAACAAAGGGATGAGAGCAGAAAATGCAATATGATGACATCAAAAAGGAAGATTTCAACAGTTTTGAATACTGCTGAGGGACCAAGCCAGATAGGACTTAAAATGAACTTAGATTTAGTGATAGATTGGTTACCTTTACTAGAGAAGTTTAGTGAAGCAGAAACCAGTTTAGAGTTGTCTAGGAATAGGTCAGAGTAAAGAAATGGATATAATGTTGGTAATTCTTTAATGTAGTTTAGCAGTGAAAGGAAGAAGAGAGGTTCAAGACAATAGCTAGAAAAAGATTTCTGGTTCAGTGAGTGTGTGTGTGTGTGTGTGTTTGTGTGTGTGTGTGTGTGTGTGTGTGTTTGAGATTGGATATACTTAAACCTGTTTAAATCTTGATAAAAGGAAACCACTGGAGAGGGGGGAAGGTAATTGATAATATAGTTCCCTTGAAGAGGGTCCAAAGCACAGATAAAATAGCTTGAGTGGGGAGGCAGGAGGCAAGGTAAAGTGGTGGGTAGAGATGTAAATGGGTTTGCTGGTTTGGTGGCAGGAAATTGAGGGAGTTCTCCTCTGAGCAGGAGGCAAGTCCTTACACTGAGTGTAGGGTTGTTAGGTAAGCTTGGAGATTTGAGAAGAGGGAGAAAACTTTGAAAGAATGGAAGAGTAAGTTCACTAGGGAAACGGTAAGATTGCTGCCGTTTGAGGAAAGAAATAGGGAGAGAATCTCAAGTAGACTGCCCGCCGAGGGTGGAGCCCAATGCAGGCTCAATCTCACAACCCTAAGATCATGACCTGAGCCAAAACCAAGAGTCACATGCTTAACTGACTGAGCCACCCAGGTGCTCTGGAGAGGAAATCTTTTAACTCAAGTGCCAAAATCTTCAGTTTATATCCTAGATGTGAGTAGAAAATGATTATCATGTGGGTGAATATAGGACGGTACACCCAATGACTTTGGGCCTCAGCAAGACAGGGGTTTCTGCAAAGGCACAGAGGAAGAACAGCTGACAAATAGTCGTAGGAATCAAGAGGTTTACCAGGTCAACATTCTGATTCTGATTAGGTGTGGGAAGACAAGCTGCTGTCTGTTGAGAGGCTGGGGTGAGGAGTTGGAGTTCCAGATAGCACATTGCAAGGGCTTAGAAGGAGAGTAGGAGTTAGGAGTAAGCAACTGAATTAAGGGGGGAAAGGAAGCACTAGTTATGAGAGGGATAGTGAAGTATGGGAGGAGCTTACATCTTTGACAGTGACTGGGGAGGTAGGAATGTGAGGTGTTAATGGATGTGATTCAGGCATGGGTCAGGGGGCATCATGGTTTGGTCATGGCTTACAGGAAGGCCAAGTGTAATGTGTAGTCTTTAGAATAGACGGCAGCAATCATGAGGAGTAGCAGCTCGGCAGCTTAGTCCAATGTTGGGATAGGAGGTTATAGTAGATGATGCCACACGTGGCAGGAAGGATGAATAGGGGTGGCCACTGACCTTCCATATCTGCCTTTCTTCCCATTTCCAGGCCTCATGGCATCCTGATTTGACTGATACTTAGCTCTGTGGGTTTTTGTCATTAATCTGGTACCAACTCACATCCATGCTTGTAGCTTGTCGCTGTGGTGCTTAAGTGGGTAGTGATGCTCTCGAATAGAAGAAGAAATGGAAGGGAAGGGACAGGCATCTGAAAACTAGATTGAGATGCTTCATAGGAGGGGAGTGTAGGCAAATACAGACTTGGGAGTCATCTACATATAGGATTGGAGAAGCTGGGAGTATGTAAATTGAAGATGCAGGGCTTGATCTCAGGACCCTGAGATCATGACCAGAGCTAAAACCAAGAGTCAGATGCCCAACCAACTGAACCATCCCAGTGCCCTCTCTCTAGAGTTTTAAAAAGTATTCTCTCTCTGGTTCCATCTGACCTTTCTAGCCCTACTTCTACCAGTCCTATTTTGCCTCCTCCTCACCGAATCTAAATAGGCTCCCTGGCACCTAGGATTGTCTTCTACAATCTGTTATTCCATTTCCCAACTATACTCTGTACTTTCCTTCCTCTCATAGTTCTCTTTTCCTGTTTTTTGTTTTTTTTTTTTTTTTTAAGATTTTATTTATTTCACAGACAGAGATCACAAGTAGGCAGAGAGGCAAGCAGAGAGATGGGGGGAAGCAGGCTCTCCGCTGAGCAGAGAGCCTGATGTGGGGCTCGATCCCAGGACCCTGAGATCATGACCTGAGCCAAGGCAAGAGGCTTTATTTTCCTCTTCTACCTGGTGAAATTCTTCTCATTGTTCAGTATATGTTTATATGGCCCCATTCTCAGGCAGATGTAATCATTGCTTCCTATGTTTCCCAAAGTATTTTGTGTATAACATCCTTTACACAATTTTAAAAGTTACTTTACATGTGTTCCTTATGAATCTACCTGATAGAATTTACCAATAAGCTAAGTTGTTCCTAAATTTTAATATGCACCAGAATCTCTTAGATATAAAAAAATTAGATGCTCCCAGAAAGTTTGATTCTGTAGATTTGGGGTTGAACCTAGGAGTCTGCTCCTCTACTCCCCCAGTAAGTATGTTATTTACTTCTAATAGAGGTTGTCCAAGGACCAATTAATGAATGAATTCCTTCAGGGCAAGGGCTGCAGTTTACCCACTTTTGTGTTTTGGGGGCCAGTCATGTGGATGGCGCTAAGTAAATGTTTCTAAAATGAATGGTCTAGCATATAGTGTTTGAGTTGAGATTCAAGTTATTTAAAAGGTGTAAGAAATAGCATAAGACAACATTTCTCAAGTTGTTTTCAGAACACTACCTTTAGGACATGCCTTGTGGAAAAGAGTTTTTGGTGGTCAGATGCTTTTGGAAAATGCGTCCTATTGGATCTGCACCTTCCACCTTCTGAAGGCACCCTAGCATATTCAGGCTTCTGGGAAGTTCTGTGGCAAAGAAAACCTTTTAACCCCAGACATATAGAACTTTTTCACTGTTTCCCCCACCCTCGTTTTTAGATAATACCTTTTCATATCCTGTAGAACTAAATGTTCTGAGGTATTCTCTTTGGGAACTGTTCACATAAGCAGACGTAGAGCCAGAAGAATTGGCACTTTATGCAGGTGATCTATACTTGCCTAGGCTGTTCTAGAAAATAAGAGATAAAGGAATTGGGGAATAGTAAGGGAAAGACATTTTTTTCATAGTAGACCGGATTTTTGTCTTGTAGTTGCTTTAAATTGTCATGTTTAGTTAGAAGTTTTGAAATGATTTTCAATAGTGAGAAGTAACTTAAAAGCAGTATAGATGGGTTTGAGAATGGAAGGCTTGGATTCAGGTAATGACTGTTGAAATGCAAAAGAAGATAGTTAAGTGCAAGATGGATGAAAGAGTGCAGAATCTGGTAACTAAATCTGGAAAAAGGATTTGATTATTTTAATTCGAAGTTCTAAGTAGCTTGCATACTTTTTGGCTATATAATTAGACTACTAAAGTGAGAAACACATTGTATCATTGACAGTTGAAAATATGTGTAACGGAGAATAGGTTTTCAATATTTGATTTTGTTTATTTTGTTTGTGGTTTGTATTTCGTCTAATAGGATAAAATTTATTATAATGGTTTATCGTCTATATAGAAATAAAAATCATTAAATTGATTATCGTAGACAAAATTATGTCGAAACTTTTTCTGGAAAAATTAGATTCTCCTCTTTAATGAAATGGGAAGCTGTAGGACATGTGGTCAGTTCTGCATGATTCCATTTGAGAGGCTTGTTTATCAGAAACTGGTTAGTGCTGTCAAAGCTAGGCACATCTTTATATTATAATGCATTTAATTTAGACTGTGGGGAAATTCTCTGATACTATATATTATGAAGCAGGTACCTTAGGCCTTGAGAGTCAGAATATTTATACTTAAGGTAAAATAGAAAGTCTGCTTTTTTCACTCATTTATACTGGAGGGCTTAAAATAATTATCAAGGAGACTTTATTATAAAATTAACATTTTTTGTAATAAGTTAATTCCCATAAAACATTTTACAGTGCTTCCTGCAATGGTAATGTTCATATCCCGTGAGCAGAGTTAGTTTGGAGACTTAGGACTCTACCACTGAACCCATTTCTTGAAAAATAAGGTAGTATAATTGATGACAGAAATGAATATCAGAAAGCTAAGTAAAAGCAGAGAAATCTTTCTGATAGGGCCTTAATATTTCTTCCTTTTTTATTGTCTTTTCAGACAAATGACCATGGAAACAATTGAATCTCAGCAGGATGGAAGTGTAACAGATTCTGTGGCAGAGAGTGAATCTGCTCATATGCAGACCCAGACTGGTCAAAATTCAATCCCTACTTTAGCTCAGGTAAATTTAATGTAGGCAATAGGCAGGCACTGATGAAAGTGAAACTTTGTGGAAATAAGTATGTGCAGATTCTTTTTTCTTGAAGTAGATCTGAAGTTTCCCCCGTTATCAGCCATTCTTACTGATTTGATTTCAAAGAGACGATATGTATTTGAGTTACTTTGCCTCGCAGTGCTCCCTCCCCCACCACTGCTATGCGAAAGGAAAAACAAAAACCTGCCCACATATGTAATCCTCAAATTATTGTTTCAGAAGGTTGGTAATTCCAAGTTGGTATAGTCTTAGCTTCTTAGCTGGAAATACTACAGAAATCTTACATTTGCCTAGTATATATTTGGTTTGAGCTTTACTTCCTTTTTAGTTAGGTCTTAGAATTGGCTTCATTTAGAGACCACCAGTATGAGTTAGTGCCTGATTTTCAGCTCCTAAAACTTATTTCTGAGATATTTATAAAAATATGTAGTAAAAGCAAACACATTCCTTTTTTTAGTTTGTCACGTATTTTTTGAGTACCTACTGGCTCTCAGCACTATTTAGATACATAGAGAAATGTAGTTTTTGGTCTTAAATATCTCATGGTTTAGTAGGGAAGACAGGTAATTGAATGATAGCTCCAACAGTATAAGAAGTGCTATAAAATGTTAGGTACAGAGGAGGGAGCAGCCAGGTGACTAGGAGTACTTTATGGAAGATTTGCTTTTGAGCTAGATATAAAGGATCAATAGGAGTTTGATACGTGGACAAGGATAGGGAAGCATATTCTAGGCCAGGGAAGAGAGTGTACAGAGGCACAAAGCCAGACTGCGGAAACTATGTGTAGAGGGACTAACTGGAGCCTAACATCTGGGCTGGTAAGTCGAGCTGGTAAATGTAAGCAGAGGTTGTATACATTTGAGAGTGTAGAGTGTCCTGGATTCTAAATATTCTTGAAGCACAGTGTTCCTTGTGTTTAGAACACTAATATTTGTGTGGACTATGTGGGGGTTGGATTGGAAGTCAACCAGCCAGTTGTGGAGACACATTTTTTGTGGAGTCATGGTAGTGTGGGATACAGTGCTTTCGTGAGATTTTCACAGTATCTTGAAGGGTGGAGAGAGAGGACCCATGTGGCTGACTGGAGGTCCAGGGGAAATACCAGGTACTTCCTGGGTTGTCTCAAGCCAGACAGGTTCCTGTGAGGTCTCTTCTTGCCCAAGACTGGCCCCAAACACCCAGACTGCTTTTCTTTCCTCATAAGAGCTCCCTGGGGGTTTTCTCACTAGTATTCTGTGGAGCTGCATCTCCCTGGCAACACCCTTCTTTGTTACCCTAGAATACAGGCATGCAGACCTTTTGCTATTTAAAGGGGTAAGGGGAGCAGCCTTTTTCTTATTAAAAATATGTATGTTCATTGTAGAAAATTAACAAAATATATATTATTATAAAGAAGAAAATAAAAACTACCCATAATCTTAACATCCAGAGATTTTGGATGTATGTCTTTTAGTCTTAGGGTCTTTATGAAAAGAATACAATACACATATCTTTTTTCATAAATCTGCCATCTTCTAGAGTTTTTATCACTATGATTCCTGATCTTTAATTCTGCCCTTCTTTGCTGAAGTGGTAGTTGAAAGCAAATCTTCCTTTTGCCTCCACTCCCCTCCCTTTAGGTCCTGGCTCACTGACCCTCACATAGCCTTCACTCCCTTCTCTGGGCCTGCACAGTCAAAACAATACATCTCTATTGTTTAAAAATGATAATTTGCAATCCTGAGGACCTTCAGCCTGGGTGACAACCAGCTCTGTGAGCGTCAGTCAGAAGTTACTAAAGAGTTCCAGTAATATGAAGTTTGAAAAATAACCTTTTTGATTTATGAGCGTTTGGAATTGAATAGGAGTCCAGTGAATAGGAACTAGGTTTTCATAGCTAAGAGAAGAAATAAGAGGGAGAGGAGGTAGAAATTGGAAGTATAGATTCTTCAAGAAATTTTTCTGTGAAATAATAGTCTGTGAAAACAAAGGGAGGTAAGGACAGGAGTGTGGCAAAGTGAAATGTTTTGAGGAAAGTGGAAGGAAAGACAGAGAGACAGGAGAAGACTGATTCAGATCTGATCTGATTATAGATCAGATCTATAATGCTTGCTTCTTTAAAAATCTCAACTAATCAAATATTGGTATTTATTAAATCTGGATAGCAAGTTCATGGACATGCTATGGTATTTATTTTCTATATATCTTAAGGATTTGATCAAAGGATAAACTATGGTTTTTGTCTTTCACATATTAGAAATGTTGAGAGATTAAGAAGTAATCTGTGTGCTGATTCATTGATTACTTTGGTTAACTAAGAGGTATCCTCTGTGCCATGCACGGATCATGAGTTTTTGAAAAATTAGGACAAATTTTTAGCAGTCAAAATATTCTAAACGTAATTAGATTCTAAACAGTTAGGTTCTTGTGATGCCTGAAGTTGTTAATTTGTGAGGATTCATTATGATGTGATATTATGTGATAAAAGCATTAAGAAATCAGATTGAAATCTTTATTAAACCCATACTGTACCCGGTGGTGAGTATTATGGAGGGCACGTATTGCATGGAGCACTGGGTGTGGTGCATAAACAATGAATTCTGTTACACTGAAAAGAAATTAAAAGAAAAAACAAACCCTATAATGTATGCTAAAAGTGACTGACTCTTCTGAATAATTCCTGATGTCCTTGTATACTTGATACTTGTTTCATTTTTTTCAAAAAGGACAGTTTTGTATAGGTAGGACTTTATAACACTTAATTATGTTAATGGTCAAATTATCATTAACTAGTGTGGGCATAAAATGTGTGACGAAAAGATTCAGTCAGTTTCATTTGAGAGTAGTAGTTTTGAGCACCATGGACTTTCTAAAGCTTCTGCCCATCATGGTTACTCAGAAAATCATCACTTTCAGGAAGATCTGACAACTCGAGGCTGCTCTTGGCCCTCAGGCCTTCATGTGCACCAAGTGAGGCTAGAGTTTTAAGTTTCCAGTTTTTCTGTTTTATAACTTCCCAGATATAAATGGAATCTTTTCCCTTCTACCTGTCGTCAAAAGTAAATGGAAGTCACAGTGGTGATAATGTCAAAGAGCTGAAAGCAGGATTTGCCTTAAACAGATCCTGAGGGTGACAGATAGTTGAGGTTAAAATCATAACTTGGCTTTCTTCTTGCCTGAGATATTTTTTATGTTGATTTATTTTTAACTGAAGCTGCTTTCTTGTTTGTTAAGTGTATGTATTGCTATGTAAGACTAGTTTCTATTCCCCTGTGCCCCTGGGAAAACAATTGGTAATAAGTTGGAGAGTTTATTTTAAATAACCAAGCCAGGAGGAAACCCTGTCCAAAAGCCAAAATGGTGGAAAGCAAAATATATATATATATGTATACTATATACAAATACATATGTATGTTATATACAAGTAGTTTTTTTTTTTAAAGATTTTATTTATTGGACAGATCACAAGTAGGCAGAGAGAGACAAGGAAGCAGGCTCCCTCCTGAGCAGAGAGCCCGATGTAGGGCTCAATCCCAGGACCCTGGGATCCTGACCTGAGCCGAAGGCAGAGGCTTTAACCCACTGAGCCACCCAGGCGCCCCTATATACAAGTAGTTTTAAAATAGCCACATATCCTCTGGAAATAATATAATCCTTAAATGGGTGATTAAACTTTCTTTTTCTTTTTTTTTTTAATATTTTATTTATTTGACAAAGATCACAAGTAGGCAGAAAGGCGGGCAGAGGGAGAGAGAGAAACAGACTCCCTGCTGAGCAGAGAGCCTGATGTGGGGCTGGATCCCAGGACCCTGGGATCATGACCTGAGCTGAAGGCAGGGGCTTTAACCCACTGAGCCAGGCACCCCAGATTTTATTTTTTTATTTAACGGAGAGAGAGAGATCACAAATAGGCAGGCAGAGAGAGGGGGAAGCAGACTCCCTGCTGAGCAGAGAGCCCGATGTGGGGCTCTATCCCAGGATCCTGGGGTCATGACCCGAGCCAAAAGCAGAGGCTTAACCCACTGAGCCACCCAGGCGCCCTAAACTTTCTTTTATAATGTGAGATTTCAAACATATAGAAGGTAGGATAATGCTATGTATATAAATTTATATATACATGAACTTGATAATTACTAAGATTTTGTGGCCTCATCTATCTTCTTTTTTTTTTCTGTTAAAGTATTTTAAGCAACTCAGCAGATCTCAGACATGTCATTTTACTCCTACTTACTTCTGGGTATGCAACTTGTAAAAGATTATGGACATTTTTTTATGTAACCAAATGTCACTGTCATACCTAATAAAATCAAGCATAATTCCTTACAATGATACGCACTTCTTGTTCACATTTCCCCACTTATTTCACAAATGTGTAATCTACTCTGAAAGTAAGAGTGAGGACACCCCGAACTTTTCTTGTTGCAAGTCCCTTGGGGGTTGTTAATGTCTCCAGAAGATCTGGATAGGCAAAGTAATCCTCATGGAGCCGCTGGAAAGGATGTGCTTTAAAACCAGCTTTCCATGGGACGCCTGGGTGGCTCAGTGGATTGAGCCGCTGCCTTCGGCTCAGGTCATGATCCCAGCGTCCTGGAATCGAGTCCCGCATCAGGCTTTCTGCTCGGCAGGGAGCCTGCTTCTCCCCTCCCCTTCTCTGCCTGCCTCTCTGCCTACTTGTGTGATCTCTGCCTATCAAATAAATAAATAAAATCTTAAAAAAAAAACAAAAACAGCTTTACAAAGCTTCATGCCTAGTAGCTGCTGCTGAGAGCCTGTGGGCACCTCAACTCTCAAAGCTAAATAACTCTTTTTTATAAATGACCAGTTCTCTAGGTGTCAGCAAAGGTGAAAGAAGCAGAAGCATGGGCGTCCTAGAGCTTGAAGGAAGCTCTGGAGATCATCAGGGTCAGCACAGTGCCTCAAAAGAATTTGTTCTAACATAAACGTTAATCTTCCCACAGACCTGTGTGTTTTTGGAAATGAGATTATAGGGAGCAGAGAAAACCACTTGGGAATGTTGTTCAAGGATTATACTCTGCTAATCTCCTTTCTTATGCTGTCTGTTCTAAATGCAAATAATATGTAAAGGAGCACCTCAGAATAAAGCCGGCCTGGCATGCAGTGAGGGATTGAAGTAGGAATGATTTAACAAAGGATACATTTTAATGTATGAGTTGTATGTTTTCTGTTTCAATCTGGTGGGAAATTAGAATGATGTTTCTCATTACTCTGGCTGGCTGTGCCAAAAATCCATCTTCTTGGTCCTAAGTAGGACCGGGAAGGATGTGGATGGCCATCAGAAAACAAAACAAAAAATGCAACATTTGCTATTGATAATGGGTCAGCAAAATTATATTTGTATATTAAAAATGGTCTGGGGGCGCCTGGGTGGCTCAGTTGGTTAAAGCCTCTGCCTTCAGCTCAGGTCTTGAACCCGGGGTCCTGGGATCAAGCCCCACATTGGGCTCTCTGCTCAGCAGGGAGCCTGCTTCCCCCTCTCTCTCTGCCTGCCTCTCTGCCTACTTGTGATCTTTGTCAAATAAATAAATAAAATATTAAAAAAAAAAAAAGATGGTCTGTATTGTGTTAGGTTGGTCTGGTATATCTACTGCCAGCTAAGTAGATATAATTTAAGCTTAGTGTTCAATTAAATCTTGTTTTTTATTTCAACATACTAATTCCCTTACTTCAGTGACTCTCGCAGAAGGAGAAAAATGTTCTTTAGATTCTGAGGTAAAATTTTTCATTTCAGTATTGACTTAATATTGCTCCTTATTTTTTTGTATTCCTTCCTCTGGCTCTTTTTCATTGCTTTAATTTTTTTTATATAATGTTTTACTTCACCTAGAATTCTCTCTAAAAATGAACAAAAGTTGGAAGAAAAAGTAAAACTGAATTTTTTTCAGTAAATGCTAAATCAGTGTTGTATGATGTTCTTTAATCAACTAATTCAAGAAAATATATTGTTTTAAAATATAACTCATTCTTGAAGATAATTGAAGGTATGAAGTACATAAAAGTTTGTGAACTGCTAATAGTAGAGATTATTTTGTTCAATTTGAACAAGAATTTGTTATATATCTGTACTTGTATTTTGTAATTTTGTAAGTGATAACACATTTCTTTAAAGATTACTTTTTAGCTTTAGAATGCCCTCTGTTTTCATCTTAGTGATAATACTTTGAATAAAATTTGATATTTTAAAGATAATTTAAGCAGATAGAAAGGAATCAGCCAAATCTCAGAAAAGATTTTGTTTTTATACTTAAAATCAGAAAAATGCATACAAACTAGTTTTAGTGTTGGAGAGATTGTTAAAGATTTTCTGTCATTTATAATGATTTTCGATGGGGTTTGGATACTTTTTTTTGATGTTCCAAGTTCTTCATAGAGAGAGGTGATTTGTCACTAGCAATAATGGGAGAACAACGGAGTATAAACATAGTTACTCTTTTTACCCTTTTCTTCATGATTTCTTTTAAGATTTTATTTATTTATTTGACAGAGATCACAAGCAGGCAGAGACGCAGAGAGGGGGAAGCAGGCTCCCCACTGAGCAGAGAGCTCGATGCCATGGGGGGCTTGATCCCAGGACCCTGGGATCATGACCAGAGCTGAAAGCAGAGGCTTTAACCAGAGGCTTTAACCCACTGAGCCACCCAGGCGCCCCTCTTTATGATTTCTTTTTTGTAGTAAAGTAGACTAGGGGAAAGATTTATAGCGGAGCTATTGTTTAAGGGGTATAGAATTTCAGATTTGCAAGATGAAAATGTTCTGAATAATCTGTTTCACAACTGTGAATATACTTATTACTGAACTATATGTACTTAAAAATGGTTAAGATGGTAAATTTTATTCTACATTATTTACCACAATAATGAAAAAAGAACAATGAAGGGAGTAGCGTAGACATTGAAGTTTGAAGAAAAAGTGTGAATTTTTGTAGGTTCTACTTTGAATAATATTCAGAGGTTATTTTACTTTGCCTGATTTTAATTTTTAAAGTTACTACAAGCTTGGTAAACCCCAGGCTGTTAAAAGAATTACATTTGTTAAAGGAATTACAAAACACAGGGACTTTTGGAAATTTTCACTCTATTGATTAATTACGATGACATCTTAATAGTGTTCTTCAGAAATGTTAGTTTTCTGAGCCCTGGCAGAGAGAAATCTCTAGTGGTTCTCTAAAAAGACATGGGAGAGAAAAGGCTGCTTATGGTAGCGAATGTATTAGGTAGACACACTATCGGATAAAGATGATGCAAACAGAAATAGTTCAGGAAAAAAATTTACCTTTAAATAGGTATGTTCTATACAGCAGTAAACTTCTATTTTGGCAGATAATAATAATAATAATAATAATAAATACCTTTATGTATTTGGTACCCTATATGTTAATACACTGTGATAGGTATTGCTAGTGTAAGTTGGTCTCCTTGGGTCCTTAGAACTTTCTAGTTTCCCTTTTTTAAGCGCTTGTTTACTGCTTTCTACTTGGTGTAAGGAAAAAGAGTCAAGGTATACATACACATACACAGTTTGAATTAAATGTAGTTTGTTTACTTAAAAGTAGTGGTGCAAAGTATTTTTTGTACTATATTTTAACACTAAAGACACAAAATTGTTTTTTTAAAAGGTTTATTTATTTTAGAGAGAAAGAGAGCGTGAGTAGGGGGGCAGAGGGAGAGGGAGAGAGAGAACCCCAAGCAGATTCCCTGCTGAGCATGGAGCCTGACATGGGGCCTGATCCCACCACACTGAAATCACCACTGGAGCGTAAACCAAGAGTTATACATATATAGTTGTTTTATAACTTAAAACAACTATATATAGTTGTTTTATAAGCAACAATCTGATATGATGCCATGAACTTTATTTATTTATTTATTTTTAAAAGATTTTATTTATTTATTTGACAGAGATCACAAGCAGGCAGAGAGGCAGGCAGAGAGAGAGAGAGGAAGGGAAGCAGGCTCCCCGCCAAGCAGAGAGCCCGATGCGGGGCTCGATCCCAGGACCCCAGGATCATGACCTCAACCAAAGGCAGTGGCTTTAACCCACTGAGCCACCCAGGCACCTCCGCCATGAACTTACTTTAAATGGCATATTTTATGCTCCTAAATTTTTGTACTTTGGATTTCTTTTAAAGGGATTTTTAAATATTAAAGGAATTTCTTTATGCCATTTTGGATCTGAAAATCTAAAATATAATCTATTACTAGATTTTACATTTCATATTAAGACCAGGTTTCATTATAATGCTTTTTTAGGTGCTAAATTCTTAGACTTGCCTGTGTATGAACTCTGACCTTTGGACTGAAACTGAAAAAACTTAAGGATGC
Source organism: Taxidea taxus jeffersonii (assembly GCA_003697995.1). Lineage (NCBI taxonomy): Eukaryota > Metazoa > Chordata > Mammalia > Carnivora > Mustelidae > Taxidea > Taxidea taxus. The sequence goes on along the minus strand of ML108821.1, from coordinate 35,573 downwards.
AATTTAGTCTAGCCATGTTTTGTCACTGATTCAGATTTTGACTTTTTTTTTAATGTAAGTCCTTGATTCTTTCTTCTTCACCTGAATTTTGGGAAAACTTTGGAAAGTATTTTATTTATTTTTTTTTTTTAATTTTAAAAATTTATTTATTTGACAGAGAGAGAGAGAGAGAGATCACAAGTAGGCAGAGAGGCAGGCAGAGAGAGAGAGGAGGAAGCAGGCTCCCTGCTGAGCAGAGAGCCCGATGCGGGGCTCGATCCCAGGACCCTGAGATCATGACCTGAGCCGAAGGCAGAGGCTTAACCTGCTGAGCCACCCAGGCGCTGGAAAAGTATTTTAACCCTTCCAAATCAAAGGATTAATACTTGTAAATTGTTTAAGTTCCAAATTCTTGACTAAATTACTTAAATGCAACAATAATAAGAATAACAAAAGTGGGTATTGAATACTCAGTCTGCTCCAGGCCTTTGACTCTGTCTTGCCACAACTTTATAGAAAGATACTGCTTTCATTCTGCCTAGCAATGGTGGAAAATAAAGTGTAGAGAGACTGAATGAATAACTTGTCTTAAGTCACACAGCTAGTAAGAGGCAAGGCCCAAATTGGAACCCAGGCTATCTGGCTTTAGATTTAATCAAGCTCTCTACTCTTTATTACTTGTAATACATAGGGTACTCAGTGTTGAACTGGACCATATAGAGGGCATTACCTTGGAAATTCCATAACAATTGAATTTAATAATAAAAATAGGTTAGGTTTTAATAATAAAAATATATATATGTATATTGTACATATATATTATGTATATATGTGTGTGTATATAGACACATAAGCAGTACTATGCAGTACATTTTGTATATGTACTATATATCGTAACTCCTTCATTCAGTGGCAGATTAAGATAGAGCTATATTTAGATCCCAACTCCGTTTCTGATCTGGGATATGTGAAGAGCATTAGAAAATTTAAATTTTATCCATTTTGATGTATTAGTTATTGTTTTCATATAATTTCTGGCATCAGTAACTATTCTATGTGTTGAACCATCACTCTGGGGCCAAGAGTATGAGAGCACCCAGAGCTTTAACGTTTTATGAGATGATGAAGAAATCAGTGCCATTGCCTTTGGTAGAATCAATTTACTGAGTATTTTCCTGGCAAGAAGCCAGTTAATTGTTATATCCACCAGATATGGGGCCAGAGTTATTGTTATTTTGTGTGTGTGGTAGAAAATACGTACAATCTACAGTCCTAACCGGTTTACATGTACAGTTTAGTAGTGTTAGTAATACAGTGTTATGAAACAGATCTCCAGGACATTTTTATCTTGTAAATCTAAAGCTCTGTATCCATTAAGCAAAAACTTTCTTAATACCTCTGCCTTCAGCCCTGGTAACTACCGTTCTGCCCTCTGTTTCAATGAACTTAGCTACTTTTAGAAACCTGATATAAGTGGATGCATCAATACTTGCTTCTTTGTGACTGGCCTATTTCACTTCGCATAAGGCCTCAAGTTTTATCTGTGGCGTAGTCCATGTGGGGTTTTTTCCCTTTGTGAGGCTGGGTAATATTTCCTTGTATGTATATACCACATTTTATTTAGTATTACTATATTTAAAGAAGTTTATTTATTTATTTTTTGACTAATTTATACACCCAGTGTGAACCTCAAATCCATGACTCCAAGATCAAGAGTCATACAGTCTTCCACGTGAGCCAGCCAGATGCCTCTACTACTATAATTCTTAAGGGTTTTTGGTGTTCTTGTTTTTTAATTTTTGTTTTTGCCAGTTCAGTACTTTGTAGGACTTATACAAAGTTATTGATAGAACAAATCAAATAATTCAAGTGAATTAAAGTTTGCTTCATAGACATTCTTATAAAGAGTTTTTTGCTTGGAAATAAAGATTAATATGAAGTTTAGGTAATAAGTGGCTTTAGGCATTCATTTTGTGGTATCTGGCTTTTGACATACACATTTCTTATGGATTATTAGAAATGATCTACCTTATTGTTAAGAGTAGTTTTATTATTTACTATTTGTTTTTACAAGATGTCTGCTGGGTATATGCCCTTTTGGGCTCCGATCTCACTGGAACTTCATTATGTACACTTATTACTTGCATCTGACTAGTGATTATTACCAATTTTAGTTTCAGTCTTACTGAAGGCAACTATAGGATTGATATTTAAAAGTCCTGGAGATAAAAGAATTTTAACTGCTACAAAGATAATAATAATTTTCATAATGCTTTTAAAATATGATAAATGAAACGCATATTGGTTAGAATATAAAATGATACTCCTACTGCTACAAATAGAAAACTAAGGATACTATACGGATTAGGTAGGAAGAACAAATCAGCTAGAGCATAGTTTTTCAGAGGTTAAAGAATCCCTAATTTTAATTTGTCCTCAAAAGATCATCACTGCTTATTGGAAATATAATGAAAATAGACTGTATAATTAAGCAAGTAATTTTGATATTTGCTTTGCTTTCAAGGGAGAATTTTTTAAAAGATTTTATTTATTTGAGTAAGAATGAGAGCGAGCCAGCCTGAGTGAGGGGAGGGGCAAAGGGAGATGGAGAAACAGACTCTCCTACAAGCAAGGAGCCCGATGTGAGGCTTGATCCCAATATCCAGGGATCGTGACCTGAGCTGAAGGCAGACACTTAACCAAATGAGCCACCCAGATGCCCCGCAAGAGGAGGTTTTTTTTAAAAAGACTTAATATTCAGCCATTTATATTTACATTACCAGAAACAGTGATCTACTTCCCCCTTCTCATTTTATTTGGATTATAGATTTCAGATAGCATTTGTTTATGCTCTACACATATGAAAAGCATGTGAGGCAACAGCATTTCCATGTAATTCTCTTTAGAATTTTAACATAGTAGATATGCAAATATGAGTCTTAGGTGGTTAACTCTGTTATCAATAAATACTTTCAACTGAAATTCTCAAGGTAAATTAGGTAAAAAAAATTTTTTTTAAGTTATTTATTTGAGAGAGAGCAAGAGAGTGTGAGCAGGGGGAGGGTCAGAGGGAGAAAGGGAAGAAGAAGCAGACTCCCTGCTGAGCCCGGTACCTGACATGGTGCTTGATCCCAGGACCCTGGGATCATGACCTGACCTGAAGGCAGAGGCTTAACCCACTGAGCCACCCAGGCGCCCATAAATTAAGTAAAATTTGACTGTATTGAATTTTGCAATCTGTTAGCCACACTTTAAAAAAACTGCAATGGGAAAGACAGACACTAAAATGAAACCAACTCTACATTTTTCATTTTGTGTTCTCATTATTTAGTGTAATTAAGCACAACTTTAAAAAATAAAATGAAATATTTTACGTCTGTATTCAAGTGTTCACTCTCATTATTTTCCTGTTTTCAACCTTAAAAATATTTGAAATACTCTATAAACACTTTTTTTCCTTTACAGAAGAAACAGACTTTGAAGAATCTTGTCTTAATACACAGAAATCAAGATAGTTTTCCAGCTTCGTGCTTATAATAGTGGATTTCAATTGTAGTCCTTTAAAATTAAAATAGGCAAGGTATAGATTTTATTTCTCAGGAGCAGAATTGATAGTGAAATCTGCTACATTGTGAATTCACATTTTTTCATCCTTTATTAACTGTCTTGAATGCAGGCCCAGTAGCTCTGTGACATTGGCAGCTGTACTGTGACATCATAAACCCCATCATAAGGGAACCTGGCTACGGACTGGAGGTAGTCTACTAGGTGCTAATCAAGTGCCATGTTACAACATTGTGAGGTTTTCCCAGTTACAAGTGTCATTATAAGGATTTTTTTTAATTGCAAAGCCAAGTAAGGCTGTCAGTTGCATCATCTTAACTTCAGATTAACTACTGCCTGTAGTGGGGTGGTTGGTGGATGTGGTGGCATCAGCATAATCTATGTTTCAGGCATCCTGTAGAAGAGGATTATTCAGGGGATCTGGAAGAAAAGGTAAATCATGTCTACTATGAGTTCATTCTACGCATTTTTAGAGCCTCATAAAAAGAGGTATAAAAATTATGGAATATAAAATACACCCATTTTATTTATGTTTTTGAGCAGCTGCCTACATGATTGCTAGAAAGTGACGAATATACTCCTAGATCTTCCTCTGGCCTTCTCCCTCTCTTTATTTAGGCTTTTTATGCAAATGTTCCCTCCTCTGAGAAGCTTTCCACAACAGGTATATTTTGATTAGCCTCCTTCCACACTACCCCTGCCTTGTAACTTTCTGATTCCTTACCTTGCTTCATTTTTCTTTTAAGAATTTAACAGCAATAAAAATGTATTTGTCTTCATCTGTTTTCTGTTTCTTTCTGATGGAGGAGAGCAGAAACTTTTCCTGTTCATTGCTATGTCCCTACTGTCTAGACTGGCCCACACAGCAAGGTCCTGATAAATATTTGTTGAGAGAATAAAAGAATGAGTTAATTCATAAGTATGACCTGCTTTTGTGATATTTTTTGTATAGTAAGTCTTAGAATGAATATTTTATGTTTACAAGAAGTTTTTTTAAAAGATTTTATTTATTTACTTATTAGAGAGAGAGACACAGATAGCAAAAGAAATAGTGAGAAAGAGAGTATGAGCGGTTAGGAGGGGGAGAAGAAGGCTCCCCGCCCAGCAGGGAGCCTGATGCAGGGCTCGATCCCAGAACTCTGGGATCATGACCCAAGCTGAAGGCAGACGCCTAACTGACTGAGCCACACAGGTGCCCCAGAAATATTTCTTTATTTCTGCCTGCAGTATGCATATATTAGTTCAGATGAACTAAAGTTTGTGTCCCGACACTAGTGTCTTTTAGGAAAAACTATTCTCTTTTTCCAGAGCTTCTTTAGACTTCTGTTTGCACTTTAGGAATAAAGTAATTATAATACTCTTAATAGATTGCTCTTAGTATTTCTCAGATCTTTGTTTTCTAGCTCTAAAGCATCAGTTGCAGAATTCTCCTTGTTTATTACCACTTCTACCCAGTTACCCTACCATTGCTTTCAATGTAGCCTGCCTAAAACTGAATGTGCCACCTTACACAAAACACAAAGATGCTTCTTTCTTTACCTACTTTTGGCTTTGGAGACTGCATGTATGTCCTTGAATCACTGCCAGTGTTCCTTCTATGTCACCTGTGTAAAATACCCTACTTCAGGGATGCTGTAGATTCCACTGTGGCCCATGTGCTCAGTATAATCATATGATAATACTGAAATGCTGAAGGTAGGGAGCCACTTGAATTTTTCTTTTTTTTAAATGTGTAGCAGTGAAGTTTAGCCGGTTTACCAGTACAGTGATAGGCTTAGTAGTGGTCACCAGTTTTGGCAAAACCAGTGAGTATAGAATGTTTAATATAGAATGTCTCTATATCTAAGGATTTGTGGTTTTTTTTTAAGGATACATCTGAATTCTCTAGAGTATGTCATATATGCAGGTTCTCAGCCTGTATTTCCACAGTTAAACAAGAGTTGTTTCATGAACTTTTGCACTGTCCAGAGTTTGGACATAGAGAAGTTTCGGTGTAGTTACAGAATTCCTATAACTTATCTCCAGAATTCTAGGAGTATAATTTTGTATTAGTGGCTACAGCTCCCTTTCCACAATAGGTATTCTTAACACTAAGCCATTTTTATAGAGTGATTATTTAATAATTTAAAATCTTAAAAATTATACTTGAAAGGTAATTAAAGCAACTTGAAGCATGATTTATCTTTATCAAAACCTCACAGATCTTTCTTGAGTTGTTCAGTTCTTCAGAATATTTGATGTCTTTAAAGCTGGGGTATTTCCCCACAGAAAATGATTGTGGGCACTATCCAGCATTTAATTTTTAATTTTTAATTTTTTTT
>ML108821.1:0-29309 GCA_003697995.1 Taxidea taxus jeffersonii | reverse complement strand
AAATAGTACCAGTTGTATCAAACCTTGATCCTTGAGTACATGTTGTTTAAATATTCTGTGTTATGTTTACTACACAGCAGAAATGCTTTCAGTAAAGACTGATGGTGTTCTTGAAGAAAAACACTGTGTAATTGTTTGAGTGGTGAAATGAACTAGCTGGGTTTTTTCCCATAGGACATCAGTTTTCTCTAAAGAATAGTCAATAGCCAAAGTATGGCTATTCAAACTTGAGTGTTTGGAAAACATTTTCTTTCTTTTTTTTTTTTAAGATTTTATTTATATATTTGACTGACAGAGATCACAATTAGGCAGAGAGGCAGGCAGAGAGAGAGGGGGAAGCAGGCTCCCTGCTGAACAGAGGGCCCGATGTGGGGCTTGATCCCAGGACCCCGAGACCATGACCTGAGCCGAAGGCAGAGGCTTAACCACTGAGCCCCCCAGGTGCCCCTGGAAAACATTTTCTTAAAAGCAAATGAAGTAAGCTTATCGCTTAAAGGAAAACAGTTAACAGTGTTTATTGTCTATGATAAAATTCAGGCTTTTAGGGAGAAGTTCTGAATTTTGGAAATCCTGTATCTATATTGTGAGCTTGGTAGCTTTTCGGTATTTATAGTATTTTGATGAGATTGATGTTGATTTTATTTATTTACTTATTTTTTAAAGATTTTATTCATTTGACAGAGAGAGAGATCACAAGGAGGCAGAGAGGCAGGCAGAGTGGGGGTTGGGGGGGAGCAGGCTCCCCTCTGAGCAGAGAGCCCGATGTGGGGCTCAATCCCAGGACCCTGGGATCACGACCTGAGCTGAAGGCAGACGCCTCAACTCACTGAGCCACCCAGGCGCCCCTGATGTTGATTTTAATGGATGAGGTTTTCTGATAAAGTATCGTGAAATATGTCAGCATTTGGGAGATCTGCTTAATCCAAAGAGCCAATATTTTCCAAATAACTACTGCGTGATGTTACAGAATCATGCATGCAACCCATTCAAAGTGCAGGATTGGTCAGTGAATTTTAATATAACTGTTATGGTTTCAGATTCCCCACTGCAACTGATTTTTAAGAAATAACCACCTGTTTAGTTTTGGTGTAGTAACAGAAAATTTGGTGAGGTCCAAATCTTCTTCACATATCAAGTAAAATTTTCCAACAGATTCAGTGCACAAGTAGGTATGAAAATTTAGCTGATTTCAAATAAACTGAATATTGAAAGAATTTGTAAAAAACTAAAACATTGATATTCTGGTCACTAATTTTTCTGTTTTGGAAAATGTAATTATTTTTAATAAAGTGTTATTTATGTTAGCATGTAGTAGAATTATTTTTAAGGTATAAACATTTTTCAGTTTTAATTTCTAATATGGTAAATATTGATACATATAACCAGTGATATGCTGGAGCTGGCTTGTGAGAGCTGATTGCCTGCATCTTTTTCCAGCTTTGTGTTCAGTGTCATCCGTTGGTAACCTGAAATCTGCCATAGTTGGAGTTTCACATTACACAAATTAGCAAACATTTCAAATCAAGGTTCTCTCTTCCCCGGCACTGAGTGTTAAATATTTACGGCATCCGACTGGATATAAATCAAACAAGAACTCTTTAAGTAATTAATAATTTTTAAGAGAGTAGAGGTGTCCTGAGAGACAAACGTTCGAGAATTATCTGTGTGGCTGAAGGTGTACCTTTTGGTAATCGATCCACAAAGAGATGGATGCCTTTTTTATTATGTATACAGATGTATTTTTTGTTCTACTATTTTTTGTTCTTTCCCTTAAAATTTGAGGTAGACAATAGTGCTCTAGGGGCAGGTGGGCTGAACTTGCCCATTGGGCTATATGTTGGGTGTCTCTGCTCTTTTCTGTCTATTATTCAGGCCTAGTTCAAGCTGTGGCTTCTACACAAAGCCTGTACTTATTGTTCAGACACATTCTGTTCTGTACTCCCATGACTTTCATGGCCTGTACAGTGGAGCAATTCATTCTGTAGTGCTTGGTGTGCTATTGTTTCTTAGGTGTTAGTTTTACCAATTTTATTTCTACCCTAGTGCACCTAGTACAATGCTCATCACATAGCTTCTCTTGCATGGATGAAAGATTTTTACTTTTGAATTACCAAAGAAGTTTGCTTTCTAAGGAAATGAGCCTATAAATAAATCTTACAATTATTTATTATAAGCCCAGTTTTAAATAATTGTTTTTAAATGTAAGTAGATTGGAAATCATTGGTATTTCTTAAAGTGAGGCCCTATACAGAGGTTTCCTTCAAAGTTTGTTTTAGATCTTGTGATTCTACTACCATTCATGGCAGAAACTGGTAGCTTATTTCACTTATTTCATTTCCAAAGTCTTTGACTCTTTTGAGTAAGTCATAATGAATAGTGAGTGAAACAGTAAAATGAGGCAAAGTTTCTAAGATTACACTGGCCTATCTATAGGATTGAGTTGTTGACTAATTAGAAAACTTGGCAGGTTTTGAATCCAGGGGGTTGGAAGTACTGTGTTTTGCTGATAGGGATCTCTGTTGAAACTACTCAGGGGTACTGGGAGATGGTTGTACTTCTCTGTGCAAGCTAAGTGATGGTTTGGGCCCTTTCTGTACATGCTGGAGGTAGCAGGGAGGAAAACTGTAAGAGGGACATCCCAGATCTAAGGCACGCATTCTCTGGATCAGACACACTAAGAGCATGAGAAATCCTGGAATTCCTCTGGCCTGTGCCTTTTTTGTGATTATGGGGGCATAAAAGTATGACTTTCATTAGTATAGAGACAAGGCATTAGCTTGCCTCTGGAGTAGTACCAGAATATCCTATTTTGAACATTTCATTTATTAAAAAATAATTCACCATATTTAAGTTCTGTCCCCAATTTCTTTTAGGAAGTTGGAGAGGGTAATTTATACTTTGGCCTAAATAAGGATTCACTGTTTTTTTTTAAAGATTTTATTTTATATATTTGAGAGAGATCACAAGTAGGCAGAGAGGCAGGCAGAGAGAGAGAGAGAGGGAAGCAGGCTCCCCACCGAGCAGAGAGCCTGATGTGGGACTCGATCCCAGGAACCTGAGATCATGACCTTAGCTGAAGGCAGCGGCTTAACCCACTGAGCCACCTGGGCACCCCAGGATTCACTGTTAATAGTCGTGAGGTCGTAGTGAGGTAGTTTAACTGCTTTAGAACTTTGTGCTTGGAACATTCTTAGCCATCGAAGCATGGGAACCGAAAGTGAGGAGCATGGGTTCTTTAATATCTATCACATCAGAGAATGACTGTTCCAGGACAGTAACCACCTCCTAATGGTAAGTACCCCGTGAGCTTGTCATTTCTTAGAAGCAGGTGAAAGGAAGGAAAAAATGGCCAGTTATAATAGTGAATGGTATTTCTTTAAAAACAAAACAAAACAGAAAATGGCCAGCCTTAATCCTGAATGATGATCATTTTTGCAGGTTTCTGTAGCTGGATCAGGCACCGGAAGAGGCTCCCCAGCTGTAACTCTAGTACAGTTACCTTCGGGCCAAACTGTACATGTCCAGGGAGTAATTCAGACACCACAGCCATCGGTTATTCAGTCACCACAAATACAAACTGTTCAGGTTAGCTGCCTTCCTGGATGATTTGTCTTTGACTTTCTTCTGTGTTTTTTTTCCCCCTTTTTATTAATTCATGTATCATCTTTTTCTTTGTGTAGCTTTTATGCTCAAGTCTTTTTATTAGAAATTTGGGGGAATTTCCATTTCCTATGCAAAGTGCACTGTGCCCTGCTAAATACATGGATTTGACTTAAGAGTTGCAGTTTTGTTGTTTACTCTTAATTTACAAGATGAGTAATTCTTCACGTCGCTGCTCTGTGCTCAGACTCAGATTTATTTAGCAAAGCTCTCCAGTGCTGCTTAAAAATGTTTTGAGGATTCTTTGAGGATGCCTGATAAAAATAGTAATATAAAGATTACTATTTTCATAAGTACTCACATTAGTAAGTAGGTGGAAGTTTAAGTTTATTTTTAATTCAATATCTATAACTTGTAAGAACAATAGGATATTATTGTCACCTTGGTATTATGCTTCTAATCACCAACCCCTCTCAGATACAACCTTGGGTTTTGTAGACATGATTATTATGGTTGTGATCCAGAGATCTGTTTTTAAGTTTGTCATCAGAGTTGATTACAAATCCTAAACATTTCTTGAAGCTAAAACATTTTTTTGCATCAATAGATGTAAATTAAGTATGAATTTTTTAGTTTTTTTTTAAATTCCAGTTAACACATAGCGTAATATTAGTTTCAGGTGTACAATGTAGTGATTCAGCACTTCCAACACAACACCCGGAGCTCATCATAGCAAGTGTGCTCCTTACTCTCCATCACCTATGTCACCCGTCCCCCTACACCCCTCCCTTCCGGTGACCGTCACCGTCTGTTTCTTGGTTTGTCTCTCTCTCTCTCCCTTTTTTCCCCTTTGCTTGTTTTGTTTCATAAATGCCATGTGAGTGAAATCATGCAGTTTTTGTCTTTCTCTGACTGACTTATTTAGCTTTTCATTATTATACTCCCGAGCGCTCTCCATGTTGTGGCAAATGGCAGTGTTTCATCCTTTTTATGGTTGAGTAATACTCCATTGTATATATAGACCTCATCTTTATCCATTCATCACTTGTTGGACACCTGGGCCTCTTCCACAATTTGGCTATCATAAATAATGATGCCATAAACATAGGGGTGCATGTATCCCTTTGAATTAGTGTTTTTATATTCTTTGGGTAAATATCCAGTAGCGTGATGCTGGATTGTAAGGTAATTCTCTTTTCCAATTTCACACTGTTTTCAGAGTGACCACACCAGTTTGCATTCCCACCAACAGTGTACGAGGGTTCCTTTTTCTCCACATCCTTGTCCACATTTGTTGTTTCTTCTGTTGTTGATTTTAGCCATTCTGATAGGTGTAAGTATGTATGCATTTTTTAAAGCATAATTTTCTTGGTTGTTGAATTTATTTCTGTTTTCTTTTTAGGTCAGTTATTATCCTTTAGATGTTGAAATTATTTGAACATAGCTGATGACAAAAAGATCGGTGAGGAAAACATAGGTGTGCATACATAATCAGTCTTGTCCTTTGCATATTTGAGTACAGTTTATTGCAGAATAAGGTTTCAACATGACATTTGAAGTAATAAATACACATGCATTAAAAGCTTAGTTAGCTTTGCTGTACAAGTGTCTTTTCAAAAGAGTAAGAATCATTCTTAGCATTGTCTCTTTTTCTCATAATGACCCTTGGTTCCAAGAGTCTGACTCTTTCTGACCCTAATTCTAGAACAAGAAAATCCTTCCACTCTCCTTTTTGAATTAGGACTTTTATTGGGATGCAGATATTTCTGCTCTAGATATTTCTGGCTGCTATTGGAAGAAAGTATTATCTTACATTCAGTAGGCTTTTTTGGGTTTTGTTAAGTAGGTGATTTAATTATCTTTGTAGAGGTAAGTGCCAGTGGATATTGTCTTAGAATTCCTGCTGGTAGAACAATGGTTGTCACTTAATCTATCTGCATGAACTTTAGCTTTCACTTTTCTAAAGTGGGTAAAATAGTATCCTACCTCACATACGGGCTTTGTTTTGAGTATATGAGAGATGTGTGAAAGCCTAGTACAAAGTGATAATGTTTGGTGGTGATATATGATTGTTGATTGCCATAACATTTTTTCTAAGATCTGTTCACTGGTGCCTATGCTTATGTGTAGGGTGTCCATGACCAGAGATGCATGGTCATATGTGTAAGTGAACATTATATACACCAGTGTGCTTCAAGAAGTATATATTCCTGCTTGCATTGTTGACTTTTTTTTTTTTTGCATTGTTGACTTTTAAACAAGTTCTTTTGATTTTGCCCAAATTGGATTCTCCTGTAATTGTAATATGAAGAAAAGTGAGTTTTCTAAACTCAAAACTACCCTAGGCCCTGAATGATAATGGCAAGGTATATTGAGAGCCACAACGTTATTGTAGAGATTCATTATTTCAGTTTGCAGACTTCCCTTAAAGTCCTGTGATTATTATATGACTTGAAAAATGAAATCATGCTTAAAATTCTGATATTTCTTTTAAGGAGAAATTCCTTATTTTGACCTTCAAGATTTACCACCGTTGAGCCCCAACTGACTTCTTGTCCTATAAATCCTAACTCTAATCAGGCTTGTTTACTTGTTTGCTTCTTTGAATCTATCTAATGTCTAGTTTGAAGACCCAGCTCAAGTCAGCTGTGATATTATAAAGAGGGCAGTGAGGTCCAGATGCTTTATTTTGCCTGTCACTAGCTCACTCAATCCCCACTGGGTTTCTAAGTGTAGGTTTAGGGTGGAGATCTTAATTCTTAGGTATCTTATATGTAGTCCTTTCCTGTGAAACCTCACCGGCCATGCCAACCACCTTCATTTGCATTTCTGTAGTATTTATTATCCGAACCATTCCGGTCCACACATACCTGCTCTACAACTGAAATATGTGTGTCTTTGCTCCCTTTCCTAAGCCAGGTATGTGCTGCAGTAGTGCGGGTTCAGTGTGTTCTGGTGCTGGACACTTTCCCAGCACCTGGCATCTAGACCCTTAAGCACCATTTTTTGAATGATGGAGATCATATATTTGATGATGCATTTCAGAAACTCTTGTATTATAGGTAGCAACAATTGCAGAGACAGATGAGTCTGCAGAATCAGAAGGTGTAATTGATTCTCATAAACGTAGAGAAATCCTTTCACGAAGACCTTCTTATAGGTAAGTTATTTAAGTTTCCTACTCTAATGATACCTTTTCCAAAATGGGAGAATAATTATGTATCAAACCAAGTCCATAATAGTTTCTCTGTTTTAAATTTCATTCATGTAACTTGATTATTTCTGTTGTCAATTATGTTTCAGAAAAATACTGAATGAACTTTCCTCTGATGTGCCTGGTGTTCCCAAGATTGAAGAAGAAAAATCAGAGGAAGAAGGAACGCCACCTAACATCGCTACCATGGCAGTACCGACTAGCATATATCAGACTAGCACGGGGCAATACAGTATGTATGCTGCAATTCGCTATGATACAGTGCTAGCTTTAAGTCTTCTCTAGTTACATTGAAGCAACTTGGGTTTGGCATTCAATTGTTCCATTTAAAAATGCATCGTAATATCTAAACTGTGTGTATCATAGAATGAAAAGTACATGTTAAAGAAGTGAGAGATTTGTACTGAGACCTGTCATATACTTTTGAAAAGTTAAAGTATTTTTACTGAATATAGAAGAAAAAATTGGGGTAAAAATAAAGGGAGGCTTTGCCTATTTATATGTTTATACTCATGTCTGATAAAAATTTAAAACTTACTGTTTTTTGTTATCTTTATAAGATGCATGCAAACATAAGATATAAATGTCTGTATTTCATTTTTGTTGGCTTTTGTTACCAACAATTACATATTATGCTTACTAATCTAAAAGAGGTACATAATGTTTCCTAAATTGTTTTAAATGTAATTATGTTTTCACTAGTCTTTGTTAATTTGTGCTGCAGCTTTTTCTAGAAGAGAATGGAAAAATGATTAATTTTTTTTTAAAGTACAGCAATTGGACAGATCATTTTATTTGAAAATTTAAACATCAAAAGCTGTAAATAAACAGATACGTTCACATTTAGTCTTGTGCATTTTAATGGGCTGCTAATCCTGTGCTTTTTGCTCTAATTAAAGCACTGATTTTTTTTCTCAAATCAAGTACATTTGATATACATAAAAATGCTTTAGTAAAAAACAAGAGCTAGGAAGAAAAACAAAAAGGAGAGAGAAAAGCCAGGAAGAGGACAGAAAAAAGATTTTAAAATAAAAGCTACTTAGGTAATGGAATATATGTGGTATTAAATACTGTATTGGTTTAAATATGATGGTAAGATTTTTAGATATGTTTTCTGTCTTCCCTTTAAAAAAAACAGTAATACCTAGAAAACTCTCAAGTCTTTAAGATGTGACTGTTAAAGCAAATGATACTCTTTAATATATGGGAAGACCTTACATAGTCATTAGTTTTTTAGTTTTTATTTTGGTGGTGGTAGATTTGCAGTACTAAACTAATTCTCATTTGGCAATTCTGGTTCTTCAGGTAGCTCCTACCATGACACCTAGCAGAACTGGGGTATAATTTGTCCATAACCTCTATGCGGTGCTGAATGAACATGTCCAAAGTCAATGTTAAGAAAAGGAAACTTGCCACTGCCTGTGTAAAGAGTTAGACCTCGAGGTTTCACTGTAATTTTTTTTTTTTATTACATCTCTGATTTATATACCTTTCTGTCTGGCCTAGTGACAATAGATGGTGGGAGTTTTAGAAGTGCAAATCAGAGTTTGCCAGCTGGCAGGCCTCTGTAGGGCAGCATGGAGGTACAGGAGTGTGGGCAGGGCTTGGAGCTGCTGGAAACTCCTCATTGTTCAGGTCTGCTCGTGAGCAGTGGGCTGTACACATACTATCATTTTCTATTTGTGGTGTGTTAGGGAAAAGGTTGGAAATTACTGATGAAATAATGCTAAGATATCTTAAAGTTTGGGGGTGATCTAAGATACTTTCATCTTAAGCATTTCTTTGACATATCCTGATACTGCTTAGGAATTTATGGAAGTGGTGATCTCTTTACAAGTGATATGGAAAGGGATGCTGTAGGTTATTTTGCCTAGGTTATTAGTTGAAAATTTGAAATTGTGAAAGCATTGTGTTGCAAGAACATTGAAGCTAGAGATGGCCTGGGGAAGGCTCCGAGTCCTGCCATTTACCAACTGGATCAGATAGAGAAGCTTTATTTTCCCATCTCGGGGTCTTTCAAGTGGGAATAATACTAAAATTTGCCAAACTCTGGGGTTAGCCTGAGGACAAAAGGAAATAAGAGGGAAAAGTGGTAGAAGACAGACATGCTACTTTTGACACAAAACAGAAATGTAAGTCAGTGTCTCATACAGGAACTTTCTCTCCAGGTAGCAACAAAGCCTGTATTTCCTGTGCTCTGAGGGCTTGCACTCGCACCCGGGGCCTGGCAGGAGACTGACGTCACTGTGGGTGCAGGGTGGTGGGAGTAGAGTCAGGAGTTATGGTTAAGGACAGCAAATCGAAAGTTTAGAAGTTAGATGTTTATCTGTTTGCCGCATTAGAGGTCACGGACTGTCTCTTATTGAGGTTTCTTAATTTAGACCCATATAATATGATCCTGACAGGTATTAAAAGATGTGATTATTCTGTATGTGCTCTCTGCAGGTAGAAATTGCCATTTTTATTGCTTCATGAAAAGTGGTAACTGCCTTTTCAGTTAAAATGCATCTCTTAGACATTTAATGACATTTGCTTATGTTGATATTTCTTTCTTCCGAAAGGTGAATACTAACATTACAAGTGTTTAAAAGACATTTACTTTCATTGGAGGGTAAATGTATATTTACACATACTCAAGATCCATTTTCATTAATCAGATTTCTTAGTAGGAATCTTAACAGATATTAATGCTTTAATGTTGTTCCCTGGGTATCTTAAAAAACAATATAATTACTGATGTCCTTTGGTGTTTAGAGAAGTTTATTTTACTAGAATTTCTGGAGATTATTCTGGGTTATTTACATGTACCTGTTTTTGAGACCCTCTCATAACCTTTTACTGTAAAATGTGTTTTTTGTAGGTTCAGTTCTTTCTTCAACTTTTATTTATGGATGACTTTCCCCCAGGCTTTGCTTTGTTGTTGTTGTTTTTTTTTTTTTGAAGATTATTATTTTAGATTACTTATTTTTAATTTACTATAATGGGCTATCCGGAGTTAAAAACAAAAAGAACTAAAGGACTTTGTGTGTCAAGTTGAAGAAATAAAATAAAAATGAGCGTACTCAGGCTTTCTCATATTTTTAATAGTCAGAAGTCTTTGACAGAAGTTCACCCTATTTTTCAAGTTATTTTTTTAATCACAGAAACTAAGGAGTGAAAGTTAGAATAGTCTACTCCCTGGGATCAGTAAAAATACTTTTAAATGGACAGGGATTCATTATTGCAACACCAAGAAAGTTAGCTACACTTACAAAATCTTTACTGGAAGTACAGATCTTAGGGATAGGTTTGCTGTAGGCCAATTAAGTCATTCTGGCCAAAGAAAATTTGTTTTATCTTAAGAGAATATTTCTGAAAGAGAGCAGTTCTAATCTCAGAATTAGCAAAGAGTGTTACTTGATGCATAAGACATTTAAGATCTGCATTAAATGGGAACGGATTTCATAAACATAGTAAAAGTAACTAAAGGAATTTAAATGTTTGCAATTTCTTAGTTCATTAAATTTTCTCTAAAAACAAAGTCTTTTTTTTTTTTTTTTTTTTTTTTTGATTCCTCACTCTGCTATACCTGACCTCTTCCCTTACCAGTTAAGGACTATTGCCCAAGATTATTATTATTTTTTTTTTTTTTTCTAAATGTCCCTTGTCTCTTTGCTTGTCCCTACTTTATTTTACTAGGAACCTTGTTAGAATGAGTCTCTGTTAACCCATCTTTACTGGAATTCTTATACACTAAAGGTAAGTGGGTCAATCCAAAATCCACCATTATAAAAAGAGATCTATGTAAACTTTGTGGGCTACTTAAAGAATTCAGAATTCTCAGGAGACTCCTATGAATAAACGCCATAAAAGGAATTTGCATGATAGGTGTAGCATTCTAAAGTAAATGCAGTTGCATTTATAGTTCTTAGTAATGACTTTGCTTACATTCTCCCAAGGTAACTTTCAAAGCAAACATAGAAGGTATCCGGTTAATGTAAATCTGGCTTTTTATCTTGGTGTTGCTATTCTTGTTACAGCATGAGGCTATTTTAGTTTCTCTTCAGCTGTATGAACCTCTTGGTTTTTAAGGTACAGGTACTCACAGGTTCTGTTCCGTGCTCCCTTTTTAAAATTTAAATTTGAGAATTCACTGGCATAAGGTCTGCTGTTATTTATAAAGTTAATTCATTTTATTTATGATTTTTTTTGGAATTGGAATAAAGAGGATTTTAAATTATCATTAAACATTTATATGTTTATGTGTTTGAATTAGCTCATATATTCAGGTTTAGGATTACAAAGATATTAGTATCAAACGAAAAGTCGGATGAAATCTTAATTTAAATAAATTCTACTCCTTCCTCATTTGGTCATGAACTCTTTTCTTTCTCTTCTTTCTTTATTGATCATACAAAACTTTAAAATATTGCTTTTTTAATTAAAAAAATTTTTTTGCCAAAATTCTCAAATTTTCATCTCATACAAAATGTTTTCTTACTTCTATGATATTAATAGCTCTGGGAGAGGAGTGCTCAATGGCAGTGAGTAGAGAAGTAACAGATTTTTTAAATACAGTTTTGTAAACTAGGAATTTTTAAAGAATTTATTGCCTATACTAGTTGATATGAGGTCATCTTGGTTACTGTGGTATATGGTAAGTTGGGGATGGAGAAACCATACTTGGGTTAATACTGATTCGAAACTCAGTACCATGACTATATAAGGATGTATGTAGAGACATTTTTGTAACCACTAAAACCAACTTAGTAGAAAAATGCTTAGTAAATTAGTGATTTACACTCTGTCTAAACAAACTCTTAATGTAGGGTCAGTGTGTCCCAACATTCAAACTGTGGGTGTAGAGTGACCTATTTAGTTATGGAGAATAGCTTACCTGAGACTTAAGAGGGAAAAAAAGTTAGCTAACTCCCAGAACAACTAGGACAACAGAGCCTAACCTCTACCCACCATTATGATGAGCAGTAATAACACTAACAGGCTTGAATCTTTTAATAATGGATGTTGAAGTAGAATTTAATTGATTATATAATCTGGTTCAAATTTAATTCATTTAGATTATCAAACTAATGTTATTAAGGATTGCTTAAAGAGGAAAATCAGTATGTATATAAGCTAAAATAAAGACACTTTTACTTCTGTTTGCATCCCAGTCTTCTTAGACCAGTATGGACTCTTCATTGTGATCAGCAGTGAGGCCATAGGTAGAAGCTTTTTTTTTGAAGATTATTTATTTATTTATTTGACAGATAGAGATCACAAGTAGGCAGAGAGGCAGGCAGAGAGAGAGAGGAGGGAGCAGACTCCCTGTGAGCAGAGAGCCCGATGCGGGGCTCGATTCCAGGACACTGAGATCATGACCTGAGCCGAAGGCAGAGGCTTTAACCCACTGAGCCACCCAGGCGCCCCATAGGTAGAAGCTTTTATACCTCAGTTGCATGTGTCAAGTGTAAGAAATCATTAAAAAAGCCTAGGTCTACAAAGTAAAATTGGTAGGAAATACAATGGTATTTTATCTCCATTGGTTACTAATGGCCTTCATATGGGCCAATCATTTTAATTAAAAATGGTTAGCCAGATATGATGTCTGGGATTTGTTTTAGAATAAATCCAGACCAAAAAAAAAAAAAAAAAAAAGTTTGAGAATGTGTGGGCAAGGAAAATAGATGACACAAATTTTTTTCTACTTTTATGTTTACTAGCAAATTTCCATAAGTTTAAAAAAATATTTAAGTAAAACAAAAAGTGTGACTAAAGTCATTCAGTTACTTTCATCTTAATTTTCCCCACTATTTATCTTGATATGTGTTTACTGAAAACACATATTTTGCTATCGTTGAGTATTTTGTAACCTGAATAGTTTTCCTCTTCAAATCTTGAATACACACACACAGAGAGACCTAATTCTAGTATCCTGAAGCATTGGAAAAAATTGTTTATTGTCAAATGAGAGGTAACATTTTGAATGGGAAGGTCCTCTGTCATTTGATAATGCCAAAATCAAAAGTACCTTTGGTATAAAAAATAAAAGCTAGGTTAAAGTACAAGATTTATCAGTAGAAATGTTTTCCCCTAGAGCTAGCTTGTGTGTGTATGTGTGTTTGTAGCTTTTGTTTTCCACTAATTATATAATGACTTGACTAGAAAATAAAATGATGAGAGGAACAGATTCTTTTTTTTTTTTTCCAGATTTTATTTATTTATTTGACAGAGATCACAAGTAGGCAGAGAGGCAGGCAGAGAGAGAGAGGAGAAGGAAGCAGGCTTCCTGCTAAGCAGAGAGCCTGATGCGGGGCTCTCCTAGGACCCTGAGATCATGACCTGAGCTGAAGGCAGAGGCTTTAACCCACTGAGCCACCCAGGCGCCCTGAGAGGAACAGATTCTTTATGTATCAGTATCAATGTTTCACAGCGTGAAAGCAAAGAAGTTTACTTGGAACTATGAGGAAACATTATTGAAAAAATAAAAGGTGGAAAAAAAGAAAAGAGGAAAAGTAAGGGTCTTTGTTATCTAGCTATTTCGTGTTCTTATCCTGGGCAGCAACTACTCTCACCTTGGATTTTTTACCAGTCCCAAATCTTGTTAATTGTATTGGCACTGAAAATTAAGTTCTATAATTAGAATTTGAAACCATACCTTATTTAACTCTTCTAGATTCACAGGTAGCTCAAGTTGTTTATGATGTAGCCTGTCCTGAAGAAATGATAGCCATTCATTCATCATTTATTGAGTGCCCTACTGTATGCTGGGCTTTGTGGTTCTTCCACATCGTGTTTACACTGCCTGTGCCTGCTCCTTCTAAAGCACTATTTCTGTAACACCAAACTAATTATCAACTGAAAGCACACATTCAGATAAATGATAACATATGAAGTACATTCATGTCCAGTTATGAAGATTTGAGGAAGCAATATCTCTTCTCTTTCATACTTCTAACAAAGTTAGATTTCTTCCAAACCCCTTTGTTATAAAGGGTGAATCCTGAGACCCTTGAAATCTTGTTTTTTAAATGTGTACAGAATATGATGCTTTACATGAGCCAGATAAAGAAATACAAAAATTACATAAATTTCTCAACCTCAGCATCCTTGATATTATGTAACTGATTTCTTAAGTTTCTGTCGACCCTCTCCTAATGGTGGCCTGTCAAAGAACAACAAAAAAAAACAAAGAATGAATCTTGCAGAAATCGTTTTTAAAATATTAACCCATATTTCTGTTAGGCCTCAGGTCGAGGAACTAAAGATTTGTTGTTACTCTTCCCAAGTAGTTTGTAAGTTTATGCAATCAGGTGTTCACCTAAATGGGCCTTTGCTTTGATACTCTTGAAAACGTTAAAGAATGAGTTAGAAATATTTAACATACACTTTGACACTGCTGTGACATTCCTTTAAGGCATTTATGTTGATTTATATGTGTTGTGTTATTCTGATGTGTCATTATCTTGTAAATCTAATGAGCTAGTTTATGTGTGCTTTTCTTTTTTGCGGGGGGAGGGGGAAGAGCATAGCCTTTGGTTCCACTTAAACCATAGAGTCATAATATTTATGTTAAAGTATACAGAACTCTCAGATATTTTAAACAGTGCTTATTTGTCTATTAGAGTGAAATTTAAAAACAAAACATTTGATCAGTTGTTCTTTGGAAACTTTTGGTTAATATGTTAACTTTTAAACATGACTGGCAAGTCTCAGGGTCTAGAGGAATTCTGCCTATTTGTTGCCATGAGCTGCAGTTATTCAAGACACTTGATAGAGGTAAATATTATAGCACAGATTCTTTCAGCGTTTTTACATTGAAAATTTATATATATGTGTATATATGTATGTGTATGTGTGTATATATGTGTATATATACATATATATGTATGTACATATATATTTATATGCATATGAATATATATTTATATATTTTAAGATCCCTTGCAACTTAATGTTTTATATTTCAGGATTCTCCTGACATAGTCAAAATGGTAAAGGTTACAGTTTTGTAGACTTAAGCTTTAAAACCAAAATATATAGTAATATATATTCCATTAAGAGCTACTTTCTTCTGATGATAAATTAGGTAGTTGGCTGAATGAAGGTGTAAATTCATTATAATTGTGATGTTCTAGGAATTTTACTGACTACTTTTTAAATATTAGAAGAATGCTATTTATCTATAACTAAAAACATCTGAGAGAATGGAGAAGACCAAGAAGCTGGTCTTCCTCCCTGCCCTCATCTTCCACTCTTCCTCTTAAATAACTTAGCTGGATGGATACCAGGGAGGAGGCAAACTCCATGGGTTCTATGTATTTCAAATAATTCTGAATATAAGATATTTTCCAGTGTTCATGAGCTTTTTCGGAGTGTTGTCCCATGAAGAAGGATCTCCTTATCAATTCAGCATAGAGAAATAAGGGTAAACTGACAATGAGAAGCATTGGTAATTAACAGAGCCACAGTGTATTCTTCCAATATGGGATTATTACAAGTGAATCTTGAAATTCTCTAATATTTCTTTTCTTTTTCTGTTAAGTTGCTATAGCCCAAGGTGGAACAATCCAGATTTCTAACCCAGGATCTGATGGTGTTCAGGGACTGCAGGCATTAACAATGACAAATTCAGGAGCTCCTCCGCCAGGTGCTACAATTGTACAGTATGCAGCACAGTCAGCTGATGGCACACAGCAGTTCTTTGTCCCAGGCAGCCAGGTTGTTGTTCAAGGTATATTTTCTTAATCTCGTACATTTAGAATACCGATGCATCACTATATCACACCAGTTAGTGGGGATTTTATAGTTCCCTGAAATACACAGGAGGCAGATTTGGGGGAGGCACTTATTTTAGTACATTCAACAACACGTTAAATTATATGATTTTCATGTTTTAGCAGGTTTTATTGGCTGTAAAGAAAGGTTCTGTTCTGAATAGCATAATGGGAAAAAGACTTGGGACACAGGAATGAACTTTTTAATTAAGTAAATAATCTTCATTTGGGGGTTATAGATGTTGTACCTAATACATATTTTTTATTACCTAGTCTACGAAGATTTAAATATCCAGTGTGTGGTGCACTGAATTGGGGATTTTTCCCTGATGTTACCTTCAAATCTAATTCCTAGACATTTCATTTCAAAACAAATGCTTTTTTTTTCTCTCTAAACCGTTCTAGTATATTTAAATGTCAGGTACCCATTCTACTTCAAATGGAAGTCGTAAAATAAAACATTTGGGTTGTAACCCTAAGCTTTTAGGGTAACCTAAGATTTCAGTTAAATTCAAGTTATACATTATTTTAATTTCATTCACTTTTGCTCATAATAACTATAATGGGTTTAATACAACTTGCAAAAATCCTATGTTTTCATTTAACTCTATTCCTCTTAGCATTTGCTTAGGATGCTTGATGTAGCACTAATTTCAGAGAGATAATATCTGTTCTTTTGGTTTGAAAGTCTTGCAAGTTTGGAAAAAAGCAGATTCTGATTGATGGATCTCCTGATACTAGCTTTACTCTTAGGTATTTTGGGGGTTAATTTGAACTATAATAAAAATGTATGAAGAACTGAGTGGTAGTTCCACTCCATTTATGGAGTAAACAAATTCATAGTACATACCTAATACTTTGTTTTCTTTTAATTATAAAATCAAAGCCACCTGCTTTATTTCCCCTGATTCTCATGAACCCTCTATGTCTAAATAAATAACCATAAAGAATCAGCATTTCTTCTAATTTATCTTTTTTTATATGGAAATCCACTGTAAACCTGATACTTTCACCAGAAGAGCTTTAAGATTTTTTTTATATTTTGCATAGATAATAGACTAATGAGTTCTGTGCTTGTGGGATTTTATTTAGGAACTCTTTTTCTTCTGTAAGTCACAAAGATATTTTCCTATAATAATTATATTAGCTTTATAGTTTTATCTTTCACATTTTTGTCCTTAGTCCACTAGAGTTTCACTTCGGTATGTAGTATTAGGCGAAACATTCATTTTTCTTCACATATGGAGCCAATTTTCCCCTATTCATTGTTTATCTTTTCCTCATTAATTTATGGGGCTACAAATCTTAATTATACAGTGGGTTCTCATGTATACTTGGATCTGTCTCAGAACTCTCTATTCTGTACTATTGGTCTCCTTTTTTTTTTTTTTTTTTTTTTTAAGATTTATTTATTTTAGAGAGAGCAGGAAGGAGGGGCAGAGGGAGAGAGAGTTTTAAGTAGACTCTGTGCTGAACACAGAGGCCCTCACAGAGCTCAATCCCATGACCCTGAGATCATGATCTGAGCTGAAACCAAGAGTCGGACACTTAACTGACTGTACCATCCAAGTGCCCCGTATTGGTCTCCTTTTCTATATGCCAGTACCATACAGGTTTGTTATCTCACAGGTTTAATAAAAAAGGGACAAGTTTCCCTTTTTTATTAAAAAAAAAATTCTTTCAGTGCTGATATAGTTTAGTGAACCATTATTCGTCAGTATGTATTTAGAATAAATTTGAGTTGCTAAAAAATAACAATATAATAAAACCAATAATGAGGTTGCTTTTAATGTATAGATTAATTTAGGGGAAACTGAAGTCCTTTTTTAAATTGAGATATAATTGGCATATGGCAATTATATTAGTTTCAAGTGTACAACATAATGATTTGACATTCATTTACACACACTAATTACCATAATAAATCAATAAGTCTCATTAACATCCACCACCACATTGTTACAAATTGTTTTTTTCTTTCTTTTTTTTTTTTTAAGATTTTATTTATTTATTTGATAGAGATCACAAGTAGGCAGAGAGGCAGAGAGAGAGAGGAGGAAGCGGGCTGTCCGCAGAGCAGAGAGCTCGATGCGGGGCTCAATCCCACAACCCTGGGATCATGACCCGAGCCGAAGGCAGCGGCTTTAACCCACTGAGCCACCCAGGCGCCCCACAAATTGTTTTTTTCTTATGATGAGAATTCTTAAGACTTACTGTCTTAGCAACTTTCGAACAGAGAGCACAGTATTATTAACTACAGCCACCGTGCAATACGTCATCACATCCCCAGGACTTAGTTTGTAAGCGGAAGTTTGTACCTTTTGATCACCACCCATTTTGTACACTCCCTCCCTGCCAGCACAGCCCTCCCCATCTGGCAGCCACCCGTCTGTTCTCTGTATCATACTCAGGTCCCGAGGTGGTGGTTGTTGAAGAGTCCACTTGTAAGTAGGATCATAGAGTATTGGTCTTTTCTCTGACTCACTTCACTTAGCATAATGCCCTCAGGTTCCATCCATGTTGTCACAAATGGCACGATTTCCTTCTTTTTTATGGTATAATAATAATTATGTGTGTTTGTGTGTGTGTACTCACTGTATTTTCTTTATCTATTCACCTATCAGTGGACACTCCAGTTGCTTCTATATCTTGGCTGTTGTAGATAATGCTGCTGTGAATATGGGGATGCGTATATCTTTTCAGTTAGTATTTCTGTTTTTTGTTTTTTTTTAATAAATAACCAGGAGTGTGATTACTGAATCGTAGGGTAGTTCTATTTTTAATTTATTGAGGAACCTCCATGCTGTTTGCCATAGTGGCTGCACCAATTTACATTCCTACGAACAGTGTATAAAGGTGAGGAAGAACTGAGGTCTTTATAGTGTTAAATTGACCTGTTCCAAACTGTAGAATGTCTCATTTATTTGGATCTTATTTTAACTTTTTAGCAGTTTAAATTTTTTCCCATGAAAGTCTTTTATATTCTTTGTTAAGTTCCTAAATGCTTGAAGGTTTTTTTTGCTATTATGAACAATACATTTTCTAGATGTTGCTGATGTAGAGAAATATTACTGACTTGTTAAAACGTATTTTATTTATTAATCTTGCCAAACTGAATTTACTTCTAATAATGTGCTCATTCTTTGTAAATCTCTGTTGGTATGTGAATGTTTATATCAAACACAAGTAAGGTGTTTGTTTCTTCCCTTCCAATCTTGATTCCCTGTGTTTTCTTTTAATCTTTCTCTTTCCTTGCCTTTTCTTTACCTTTCCTTTTCTCTTCTTCTTAAAATAATGGTGGGGAGGAGTTCTACTTCTAGGTTAAATACAGGGTCAGTGGCCATTCTTGTGTCACTTACTCGGTCACCTTCCCTCCTGTCATTCCATTCACAGGTCATAGGATTTCTTTGCCAGTTCTCAGTCCTTCTCTTAATTGATGATCCCTCAGCAGTATTAAAACACTGTTGACTTCTGCTTCCTTCACTTCCCATCCTGATACAGTGTTCTTTTTTTTTTTTTTTAAGATTTTATTTATTTATTTGACAGATCACAAGTAGGCAGAGAGGCAGGCAGAGAGGCAGGGGGAAGCAGGCTCCCTGCAGAGCAGAGAGCCCGATGCGGGGCTCGATCCCAGGACCCTGGGATCATGACCTGAGCCGAAGGCAGAGGCTTTAACCCACTGAGCCACCCAGGCGCCCCCTGATACAGTGTTCTTACCAGTTTTTTCTTTTCTCTCTCCTACATGTCTCTCAGTCTCGTTGGTTGGTCTAATCTTCCTCTACTCATCTCCTTACTGTTAGTCCGCGTTTGTCAAGATTACATCCTGGAAAAAAAATAAAAAATAAAAAAATAAAATTAAAAAAAAAAAAAAGATTACATCCTGGGCCCTCTTCCATCTGACTGGAGCACTCTCCCTGGCTGACTTCATCCCTGCCCATTGGTTTTCAGTGCACTCTGACCATGCCCCTGACTCCCATCTAGCTGCTTAGAAGTCCCACACACATCTCTTGACTCTTCAGTCCAAAGTCACATCCATTTTCCCCACCCTAGTTCTCTTTTTGTTTACCCTATTTCGGTAATGGACTCCTGTCCAACCTGTTGCTTCGGGCTAAGAACCTGTGTGTCATCTCTCCTTCCTCCCAGTTAAACCACTCATCCTTCCACTCCTCCCCACTCCTGCTGTCCAGTCCTACTTCAGCTGCCATGCCCTCTGACCTGTCATCCCTTCTGCTGGATGGCTGTCCTGAAGCTGGTAGTGGTAGAGAAGTTCCCTGATCTTTCTAATCATGCCAGAGGTGGCAGATCCCTTCTTGGTCTGGTTTTTTGAGAATTGTTCCTGAAAGCTCAGGCTCCCTTTTTTCATCCCTCCCAGTAATTCTGGGAGCTACTTATATTTCTTAAAAACAAATGTCTCTACCTCCAACATTTTTTTTTCTGTTAGACTCAATTCTGCAGTTCTGCAGTTCAGAGTGGTATTTCTAAAATTCACATCTAATCATGTCAGCCTCTTATTCAGTGAAGTCTTGTTACTTGTTATGCAAAATCCAAAAAAAATTTTTTTGAAAAAATTTTCAAAAAAAAATTTTTTAAAGATTTTACTTATTCATTTTTCAGAGAGCAGCGAGAGAGAGCACAAGTAAAGGGAGCTGCAGGCAGAGGGAGAAGCAGGCTCCCTGCTGGGCAAGGAGCCTAGGACCCTGGGATTATGACCTGAGCTGAAAGCAGACACTTTTAACCAACTGAACCACCCACTCGTCCCTTAGTCCAAAATCCTTAACATGGCCCAAATCTTTGCTTGATCTAGGCCTTGCCACCTTTACTAGACTTTTCCTTCTCAACTTCTCCCTCTTTTGTAATGCAGCTCTGTGCTGGATTTCTTCATTTCCTGTGCTATGCCCCACCCTCTCTTCCTTTCTAGGGCCTCACACTTAGCCATTTGCCCTGACAGGAACACTTATGTCAGTCATTTGCATTATTCAGGCTTCATCTTAGTATTTCCTCCAGGAAGCCTTCCCTGATCCTACAGATCTGGTTTAGATAACCTCCTGTCAGTTCCTGTTGTACCTCCTTGAGGGTATGTGTGACATGCCTAGATAACTTCTGTTTGGATAGAGATCCTTAGTATCTGGCACAGCCCCTGGCATATGATAAATGTTCAATAAAACCATTTATTAAATGAAACCCTTAGGTATGGCTGGGATGGAAGAGAGTCTGTCATGGAGTCTCTGTTTGGGATTGATGTCTAGGTTGCTCTCCACACTTTCTTACATAGCCAGATGTCTTCAATTCATGTGCTATGGAGAAGCACATCAACATCATTAACATTAAGGTTAGGTGGAATTCTAATCATATAACGGAATGGGCTTTATTCAGCCCACTGGTAACAATAAAACGTCTCAGCGCCATGTCACTTATTGTGCACTAGATAGATGTGCAAATCATTTCTTTTTCCAGACTATGGTCTTTTATACTGTGGAACATGAACTAATTTTTTAATCTAACCTTGCCACTGTTAAATTTCATATAGTGATCTAGCTCTTCATACACTCTTCATTAAGTGCTCCAAATACCATCTGACATTTAAAAAATTTACTAGTAGTAATTGTGATTTATTTATGAATTTTTTTAAATCCCCAAATTCTTTTCAAGGGTTTTTAATTTAGTAAAATAATGTATTAGACTGAGCCTCATGAAATTGCTGTTTTTTATGAGCCAAAAGGGTCAAATAGCAAATTCCTATGAGTCCAACTAATATTTATGGAAGAATGCTATGTAGTTCTTGCTACATTTGGCACAGTGAATTCTTTAAATGTCAGTATTTATTTTTTTCAAGTGAAATTAGCAAATTGTATTTCACCTTGGGAACAGCTGGATTTTATGGTGCTTTAGCAAATAGATAAGCAAATAAAACTGTGTAGTGTACGAAGATGGCTGGGTATTTCTTCCTTGACGAATTTAGAAGTGTTTAAGAAATACATTTCTGTGTATTTCACAATGTTTTTCTGGGCTGACTGTCAGGGTTTTTGTCTGATTTATTTATTTTAAAATATTTTATTTATTTGATAGAGACAGAGGGAACACAAGCAGGGAGAGTGGGAAAAGGAAAGCCGGCTTCCTGAGAGCAGAGAGCCCAATGCAGGGCTCCAGGGCTCCAGGGCTCCAGGGCTCCATCCGGAGGACTCTGGGATCATGACTTGAGCAGAAGGCAGAAACTTAATGACTGAGCCACCCAGGGGCCCCTTTGTTATTGCTTTAATTTCCATGTGTTTTGTTTTGTTTTCCTCCTAGGGGTTATAAAAGATACAGTGTTTATGCCCCCTTTGTTTATCTAGAAACCTTGGACAGAACAATAATAAAGAAGTTAGTTGCTCCATAAGAAACAATCTTGTAACTTAATGCTAATGAGACAATTTTTTTTTTTTGCCCGAGCCCATCTCAACAGATTTCTATGTACATTGAGAAACAAGAACATTCATATGGTTTATTACAGGAAGGGTTTTTATAGGGCTTTGGTTTCATTGAGCGCCTCTGTGACAAAGCAAACTGATGGTAGTGATAGGCTAGTGATGTCATTGTGATGTCAGTAACTCCTACTTACCCTGCACATGCTTGCTAGTTTGGAACACTGTATGTCAACCTGTGATAGGGGAGGCAAGACAGTTCTGTATGCAGAAGCCCATCATGGCTGTAACTGGAGATGAAACAGGTAAGAACTTTAAAGAGAGATTTAAATTAATTCTGAAAATTTTATTTTGAAGTTTAGAAAAACTTAGGGACCTCCGAGTGTGACAATAATACTTTTTGCAATACTAAGTAAGTAAAACGTTTCTTTTAATATATATCTGTATGTCTAGCGCACACGCTGTGGAGGCATCTTAGCGTAAGTGCTTTTTTGCTCAGCGGATTGCTTTTTGGACCAAGGCTCTCGGTTGTGCTTTACGAAAAGAAGCTGGTACTTCATGGCAACCTGTTGCAAATCCAGTGCAGCCACACGTTAGACCTACCTACCGTTCACGTGTAAACAGTCAGGCTTCCGATTTCGTTGTTGTGTACAAATGTTGCTCCAAAGCAGACTAGGAGAACGAGCGTGTCGGGGTGTCGGCGTGCTCTCTCGTTTCTTCCCTCCTGTGTCTAAAATGGTCCGGACCGCGGCTAATCGAGTTCAAAGGGCTGACGTCACCGCATTTCCTGGAACCGCGTTGGGCAGGGAAGTGGAAAAGTTCAACTCCAAGCGAGCTGCACATTGACGTCAGCCCCGAGTCACGCTGTGATTTAGTCAGTTCCTTTCGGCGTTGTCCAGGGCTGCTGGCAGATTTAGGCTTGGTCACTAGGTCGCCACCGCCTCTATCTCCAAGATCGCCCTTACCCTGAATAGCTTTTCTCGCGAGCCGAACGGTGGCGTTTCTCCTGAGGTAAGTGTCTGCTTGACGAGGGGGAACGCTTTGTGAAACCCGTAATGCTTGGGTGGGCCGGCCTCCGGGGCCGTTCGTCCCGCCTCCGCCTACGTGGGCAGGTTGAGCCTCCCGCCGAGGCCGCCCGGCACGTGCCGGGGAGCGGTGGGTTCTGGAGCCGGAGGGTTTCCGCACCCTTGCTCGCCCTCGGCCACTGGCGCCTCGGAGTGCCCTCTAGCGCTCCGCCTGGGAAGTGCCTGTCTGAAAGTTGTCACCCGCCACCCCCACCCCTCCACCTCCCAGCCCCAGCTCTTGAAATTTGTGATCAGTAATCCTGGTGTTTGCTTTCCTTAATTACAGAATGATCCTGACTTAGTTGCTAATGTTCTGTATTAGGGTTGCATTGTTGTCTTTTCGGTGGCGTCTCGTTTCTAACCGAGTTCTGAATTTGCAGTTGAAATCACGAAGATGATTGTAAACAGCTTCAGCACAGTTTAGCTTTTCAGAGTTAGTGGGTCTAAACCTTCCTAGATGGAGACATTCCACCGATCTGAACAACTAAAGCCTGTATTAAAGCGTCTTGAAAATTATCTTGATGCCCTATTATTTTTCTCAAAGGAGTTTTTGTGAAATTTTAGAAAAGCTATGGATTGCTGAAACTCTCAAATGACAAGTTTATTGTAAGATACAGATGGACTTAAAATAATCTTAAATACTGCAATATGATTCTAGAAGCAAAAGGCATTTTGTGCATGTATTTATTTGCTAAAAATCATTAGTTGGCTTATATCTTTCTTTACTAAGACTTTAATTTTAATTCTTACGTCTAACCATGAGAGAAAATTAAAAGATTTGAAAATACACAATATATTTAAAGATGAAAGTTTAAAGTAAAACTTTGCACATATTTTTAGTCATTGCTTATAAGTGAACATTCTTATACATTTATGTGTATGGAATGAACATATACTGTCCTTGAAGAGCTTTGTTTCACAGTTTTACCCATACGTGAGTTACTTGCAATTTAAAATTTTCCAAAGGCTAAAATTTAATAATATCAAACTTTTTTCACAAGACCTCATTGTGCTTTGGAAATCATTATTTTTAGAAATCTGATCAGTTTTCACATAACCAATTCTATTTTGAAATGCTGTTTAAAAATGAAAAACAGTTTTATTTGTTTTGAGGAACTGGAAGAGCACAGTGTTTAAGAGACTTTTTTTTAAGTAATAGTAGAGGACCTACTGTGTGGATTGGTGAACCACATGGGCTGATGTAGATCTTTGGCTTACACATATTTTTGATCATGACCCACGTCTTACATCATGATGTTGTATACCTCTGTGTGTGTGTGTGTGTACATAAAACAAGTTTTCTTTTTAAAATTTTATTTAAATTCAATTAATTAACATATAAAATAACATCTTATTATTGGTTTCAGAGGTAGAGGTCATTGATTCACCAGTCTTACATAATACTCAGTGCTTATTACATCACATACCCTCCTTAATGTCCAGCACCTTGTTACCTCTTCCCCTCACCCCCTTCCCCTTCAGCAACCCTTATTTTGTGCCCTATGATTAGGAGTCTCTTCTGGTTTGTCTCTTGTGCTTATCTTCGGGTGCTTGGGTAGCTCAGTTGGTTAATTCTGACTCTTGATTGCAGCTCAGGTCTTGATCTCAGCGTCATGAGTTTAAGCCCTGCAGTGTTTTTGGTTGCTTTGTTTGCTTTTTAAAGAGTGCTTATCTTTAAATATAGTAGAGATATAATGTACTTTTCTGTTTTTTCTTTTGCTCATGAAATTGATTTTATGATCCACTGATGGTCTAAAACTTACAGTTTGAAAAACTTGCCTAGACCGAAATCAGGCTAACAGTGACTGGTATGGGAAAAGTTTTTGGGTATTTATTTATAGGATCATGGAATAAAATGTGGAAAGTGAAAATCTATAGTTTATAAAATTGTATTATTGAGACTTGTGGGTATAGTTTAAATTTTTGTTAGAAGTAGTTTTTGGCTTTCTTTATTCATAAGCTGATTATATTAAGAGCCTCACTCCATATCTTTTAGTCTCTGAATCTTAAAAACTCTAATATATTGTATTTAGCCTGGATTTCTGAATTATTAAAAATAAGCATTCCAACTTATTCAAATTTGGAAAATAGTGTCTTAGTTAATATTTGATGCATGAGAATAAGGATACATTTCACCTTGTGAAAGAAGGGCACTTGAAAAGCTTATTTTGGGGGAATTTTCACATAAAAGAAAGGTTTGGATCAGGTATAACAGTTTCTTAAACTTGCCAGCAAAGCAAGTTATAATCATGGTGGAAGTGAAAGAAGTCATTTATCTACCTTAAGTTTTAATAAAACTCCGAATCTGTACGGAAGTTTTACTGAAATTTCCATTGTTCTATGTTCCCAATATTTTTGAAAAAATGTCAATGAAATATTTTTGGGATGATTGTTTCACTCTGCCCAATTTTATTTGCCTATATGAATATATTGCCTAATAAAATAATTATGATACTTTGCATTTATGTAAGCTTTAAAAAATTGCAGTGTTACAATATAAATACAAATACAAATGTGTTCAGTGCTATCAAATGATCAGATGGTGAGAGACCTACAGGAAACAGGTAATATAGGTTAAAGGATCTGGGTAGGCCTAGCTGAGGAAACTGTATTTAAATACCCATGAGGAGAAGCAGTTTCCATGTATTTTTACTGATGTGCTCAGAGCAGATAATATTATATTTTCATATAATAACATGGATCAGAGCGGTAAATAACTCTTCCAAGCTCACAAAGCTAACAAGTGGTGAACCAGTTTGGACCTTCAGACTTCAAGACCAGAACTTGTCTGGTTCTGTTCACACCATATTACATTGCTCCTCAAAATTCACCTGGTAAATTCATGCTAATTTTAGATGAGTTACCACAGCATACTACACAGTACTAAGAAAACATACAAAATAAAGCTAGCATCATTTTAAATAGTCAAAATGGACTTTTTTTTTCTAGAATACTTATTATTACTCTCACAGGGCAATAGACTGTATATTTGATAATATACAGAACTTTTCATGTCAATATTTATAATTTCTTATTTTTTACATAGATTTTTTTTTTTTTTTACTCTTAAGATTTTCACTAAAAACTCAGGAAGTTTCCTTATATGTAACTTAAAGTAAAAATGGTTAATGATTTAATTCTTTGTGGTCTAAGTATTATAATTATTATAACAAATTACTGTTCAGTGCTTAAATAGTCATGTTAATCAGGGTTTAGTTTTCCTGGAAAAAATAGAGCAGTGGAAAAGGGAAAGGTTTTGACAGCGTGAGATACCAGGCAAGGACAAGGCTGATTTGGGCATGTGTGCCCTGGCGCGAAGGATGGGAGGGAGAGAAGGAAAAAAGACAAGTAAAGATGTCTGTAGCTTCTTGGAGCTATGGAAAAGAAGTCCTCTGCTTATCAGTACAACTTCGAAGTTAGCTCTGTTGCTTGTTATTTAGGTAGATTTGGGATAAGGGACACCTAGTGAAATGACATATGAAGGTAGGAGCTCCATTTATAAAAATGTTTTTATTCAGTTAATGTGTTCAGTACTACAGAGATATCAATTAGTAGATGAATAAACAAAATCACCATTATTTGGGATGTGGATAAGTTGTTCCACTTTGAAAACTATCAAGATAGGCATTTGGCTGAGTTTCTTATTTCTTTCTTTGTTAGGAAGAAACAAATACCTCTTTGACCTGTGAGGCTTTTCAGTTAGTTTTCTTATTACCAGTCTGATGAGACTATAATATGGTTACTTGTGATTCTCCACCTTTGAGGTTCTATTCTAAATGATTATAAACATTGAAAAGGACTTTTATTATCTTCTAATAATTTATTCTCTAAAGGAATATAATAAAATATTGTATAGATTTTAGACATTTTTAATAGGCATATTTTTAAACAAAACAAGGAATAAGAGCCATACGTTTCAATCATTCTCTTACCCAGGTTTGTTAGAAGGGAAACTCCAGGGGAAAATATTTTTATGGATGTTATATGCCTTTTAACTAATATACAGTATAAGCATAATTTGGAACATTGTCTTTCAGAACTTAAGGAAGGGAAGAGGAAGGGAACTAACATTTGCTGAATGCCTACCATGTGCCAGGCACTGTGCTAGACACTTTGACATACATTACAGGGTTTATTGTGAGTATTAAATGAGATAATGTATCCCCATTTTACAGATGAGGAAACTGAACTTGCCCCAAGTCACATGGCTGGTAAGTGGCAGAGCTGGACTAGAATCCAGACTCCAGATCCCATGCTTTTTCTACTGTACCGTGTTTAAAGCTTGTGAAGAGAGGTATGAAGTTTAATGACCAGAATTGAGAGTTCTAGGAATTTTCTTTTTCCATGAAATATTTGATGCTAAACCTAAAAAAATTTTCCTGTCAGGAGGTAGATAGTGGGAAACACTAATTAGAACTCGTCTGCTTCTCAAATGCCAGGCGAAATGACTCCTATGTAAAGGAAGATTAGGAAATAATGTCAGTTTGAATAAACACATAGCATCTTGTAAGGGCTTCTCATGCCTTAGTGTTAAAGACTTAAAGACTTAGCTATAATAATAGCTAGTAATAGTCTTACAATAATAATACTGCTTATTTTGAACATTCAAATGACAAAACCCTGGGAAGTTCAAAATTTCCTTCGTGGTGTGCATGTAAACCCACCGAGCACCCATGGCATGCTAGACACTGTGCTAGGTTATAGGGAATACCAGCTAAAAAAGACTCCCCTGGCTTGTCTTTAAAGTTTTTGCTGCCTTAGAATAAAATTAGTATAGAAGCATCTTTTATGTATTATCTTTCTTCAGTCACAATATGACAGCCCCGCTGGTGGCTCATTTATTGTCAGAAATAATGTATCCAGTGAAGTTCTAGAATAAATAACATGGACACACATTTAGTAGTTAGACAGAATAGGAATTGGCCTTTATAGGTGTACAGGGGTAAGAACGTCATCAAAGACTGTAAAGTGGTTCTTTGAACTGTGATTCTAGGTATTGAATCTGCTTTTAATTGCCACTGAATTGGTAACATTGGAAACTGAAGCTAACCAAGATAAAAACTTTTTTTATCACTTTTTTCAGCAACAAAACTTTTTGACATTTGGAAAACAAGAGATTCTCTTTGCCCATATCTTTTTAGAGTATTTACTGATAAGATCCTATTGAGTATATGGAATTTATCCATTGACATTTACTCTGTGACCACTTAAAGTGTACCATCATATAGATTCCTTAGGATATTACAGAAATGTATATTAACTCCTACTAATTAATGCCAGTTCATATTTCTGTCTTGAACTAATGACCTGCAATCTGATTTTTGTTGAAGGAAATAAATATATAGTATATCTGAAGCATTGCAATAAAACCCAATTTATTAGCTAACGTCCCAGAACTAATATATCCAAATATCTCATCCCCTTCCAAGTTATCATTTTAAAGTGATTTCTTTTTCCTGAGCTGTTACTCAGAATGTTTTATGAATATTTCTTTTGAATTGCTTCTATTGAATGGCCAAATTTGGTCCTTTGAGGGTGGTTTCAGCTTTTGGAAACAGGCAAACGTTTAGAATCATTTCTGCTTGTTAAGACCAATGAATGAACTTTAGTTTTCATCTATGAAGTATACCTACCTCCCTTTTCTTTCCTTTTTAAAAAAAGAATGAATACTCTTAAACTAACTTTTACGTATCAGATGAGAATTCTGCTCTAACTTTATAGGACAGAAAATAGCAGATGCATACAAAAGGAGAGGGAGAGAGAAAGTATAATGAACCCCTCTATTATTTTTATTGCACTTCTCTGTAACCAGAGTTTGCAAAAAAACAGCCCTAGACCAAGGTCTGTACCCATGCCCCCTGCGAATATCAACACGATGACACATAAACTTCTCATTCGTCACTGGCTATTGTTCCAGTTTTAGAAAGCCTGTGTAGCCTCTAGCTGTTCCATTGTATCAACCTTTATTATCCCATAACCTCCTTCCCTGGATGTGGGTAAAGAGAAAAGAGGAGAGAACTATGTGATTCTGTGTTCCAGTCTACCTTCTCTGACAATATGATTAAAATAGAAAAATCTTGAGTCAGCAGTTAAAACTTTTTAAAATTATCTTCTTAAATATTTCAAAGCTGAGATACTCTATGATATACAGTGAGATAACTGTGTATACAGAATTTTAAATAGTCACAAAAATTAAGGATTTTTCCCAAGTTTATTACTGATAGAGATTTTGCTGGTGATCATTGTGCTTATCAGTTACTATTTGTCACCATTG
>RCUC01158052.1:0-22064 GCA_003697995.1 Taxidea taxus jeffersonii | reverse complement strand
TTCGAAGCAGGCACATCTTCCTCACCTGGTGACTTGGATCCAAGTTTTGTTAAAAAATACATTTTGTTTTTCACGAAAAGGAACACAGATAGATTATGGAGAAGAATGCAAAATTACTATGAGGTTTTTCAGATAAAAATATAAGGTTTTGAAGAAATTGCTCCTTTTAGCAACCACTCTATGCTAGTAATGATGGCTGTGGCCGGTGTTTGTGTCAAGGTCTACGGATAGAATCCTCCAGAACCCTTGGGAGTCATGTGGTGATTTAAAATTTGGGAGGAGGGAGCTGCCTTAAAAAGCAAAAAGTGGAAGGTGGAATTAAATTTCATAATGCACTTGCCCCAGTAGTTCCCAAATATGGTCATTTCAACTTGTGAGTCCTATCAGAACTATCTGTGAGATAGTTTATGTTTTGGGGGGCTGGGGGCTTTTTGTCCCCGGATGCATTTTACCCTTTTACCCAGGTAAGACCCGCTCATTCCACATGCTCAGTGGCCACTATAATAGGCTGCAGAACTCTGAGGAGTGGGGCTCAGAGCTATTTCCGTTTTATACATGAGGAGACTGAGGCTCAAGGTCACACATCGAGGCCACCATCCAGCACCTGCTCCAGGATCTGGCACTTTTTCCAGCCAGGGCCTTCCCAGGGACACTGTCCTGGTCCCTTTGATTTCCCTTGGAATGACCCTCAGTGCTTCCACAAGGCCGATGCCCCCTCTCCCGCTGTCCCCTGGGGATCCTGCAGCCTTGTGCACAAGGGAACGTGAAGAGCAGGGGCCCTCTGAACAGGGGGACCTGAAGCTCAGGTGGCCTGGGTCCTCTAGGGGCAGGGTAGAGCTGGGCTGACCTGGTCCCTGGTGCCTCCCACCAGGGGGCAGCCTCGGGTCAGAAATGCGGACTCCGTTGGGCACTCCAGGGGGCTCCCATAAGGAAGCTGGTGCTGACCTCACTGGTCAGGTGCTGGGCAGTTGCACTTTTGGTGACTCTTTCTGGAATGATGGGCCCAGGGCCATATGATTGCTCTGGAGGAGCAGACTGATGCCCTCTGGGCAGAGAGCCTCTGTTGGGGGTGAGTGAGATGTGCCCAGCCCCACCCAGAAGCTGCATTGTGGCCACCAGAGCCCCGGGTGGCCAAGTGAGGATAGCCCACACAGAGGACAGGGAGTTGGTTACCCCGGCCTCAGATGTCCCCTATCCCCCGTCTTCATGGTGCATGCCCCCGGGCCCTTTACCCAGAGTGGGAAGCAGCCAGGCCCACCCAGACAGTGACAGGGCAGGGCAGGGCTCAGATCCCAGGTTCACCGGCTCCCTCACTTGTCATCCCCGAGGAAGGGGACTCTCTGCCCTGGGCAACTCGTGAGGGGTCCAAGAGATGTGTGTCTCAGCCTCCCCAGGCCCTGGGGCCCTGCAGACGTGCCCCCTGGATCGCCAGGCCCAAGCCTGTCTTTGGGCCTCCTCTATCCTGGAGGTGGCCCGGGGTCATCCTGACACATGGACACAGGTATTTGCCAGGTCCGCAACACTGCCCTGAGTGTGGCAGGACCCAGCCCCTGCCCTCCAGCATACACCTGTCCACCTGGGGGCCTCCGGGGGCGAGCACTGGAGTACCTTCCCACAAGCTGCTGCCTCTGCCTGGGCCTCTGACCCTCAAATCCCTTTTTCACGCCCCAGGGAGCCTACTGCTGGAAGCCTCCTTTGGGGGATCCCTTGGCTAACGTGGAAGGTCCTTTCTTTGGGGACAAAGCCCTGTCCCAGCTTCCTGGGACGGGGTCCTGCTGCATTTCAGAGCAATGGTCTCGGTTTGGATCCATCAGTTTCACTCAAGCAAAGTCTCGTCTCTAGAATGTTCTGTCCCTGTCTTTCCTGGGGCTTCTGCCCACTGGCTCCTGGCCTGCTTTGGTGTCTCCCAGCCCTGCGTCCTTTCTAGGCCCCTCCTCCAGGCTGCCTTCCCGAGGCACGTCTGAACTCCTGCGGCACTGGAACTTGGAGCAGTGGCTCTCCCCACCCCACCTGCATTGATATTCTGATCACCTCTTCCATGGGACATTAGTAGTATTGTCCCTACTTTCCAAGAGAGGCATCAGCTACACACAGTTCAGTGCAGAAATCCCCACATGCACAGCCTGATAAGTTCTCACATTACGTGTCCCCTGTGTAACCACCACCCAGACCAGGCTACCGAAGTTCCCAGCTCCTGGGTCACTGGGGCCTCCTGCTTCCTTTCCCTCTGCTCTGCGCAGGTCATTCCGCTTGCCTCTCCCTGTAGCTGGGCTCTGAGTGCGTTTTCCTCAGATCTGCGTAGACACCCCCGCCCCCTGATGCCAACAGAGCCCCTGAGTTCCTCAGCCTGATTGCGAAGGCTCACACCAGTCACTCCAGCACACGCCGTCTGCGCCGTCCACGCCCCGTCCTGCCTTCCCACGCCCATGCCGTTGCCGTTGTCTCCACCATGTGCCTTCCTTATTTCAAGTTCAGCTCATTGTTTGGGAGCAGCTCTTGGCACCGGGGGGGGGCGGCCCTGCCCTCATGGTGACCTTCCCCCGTCCTCCTGAGACATCCTTGCTCGTGTCCTTGGACTTGGCATGGAATAAGTACTCCACGAGCCCTTGGAAGAAAACGTGTGGGAATTTTGCCTGCATCAGTCATGGTGACAACAACCAACCAAAACTGACTTTAGCAAAATCTAATTTAAAAAAAAATTATTTTTGATGCCTGGGGTCCAGATGGTGATTGAACACAGGCATCTGCTTTCATTCCTTTTGTCGCTTCCCATAAATGACAATAATAAGAGATTTTTACAGGTGTAAATCTGCAGGTATGAGGAGGACAGGAGAGAATGTGACAGCAGCAAATGTTAGAAACCAGAGCAGAGATGACAAATGGTAATGACACGCCGTCCTGGAGAAGTAAAACATCAGCAGCCGTGGGAAAGCCGAGCCCAGCCTGATTTGTCCCCTGGATCCTCAGAGGGGCTGACAGGAGGTGTTACCAGGATGTGTGGAGGGGGGTGGGGAATGGGACAGTCCCCAGACGCCTCTCCCCAGCCCAGCCTGAGAGGGAAGGAACAATGCTGTGTGCTCCTGGGGACCCCAGGCCCCACGGACGGTGGGCATCCTAGACTGACAGCAGACGGGAACAGACTTCCACGCCACTTGGAAAGTGAGTGTCTTCTCTGGAAACAGAGTGGCCTAGAGGAGAGACTCAGCAAAGACCCTGACAACAGAGCTCCGTGGCCTGCCGTCCCACCAGCCGCCCAGCGCCGTCCAGGGCTCAGAGTATCCCGCAGCCTCTGGCCCCCCAGACGGTGGCTTCCCCCTCACTGTCTCCTGGTCACTCACTCTGGGGGGATGCCAGCATATGTCAGGATACTCAAGTGGCCCTGAGGAGGGTCTCTGGCTAAGGACCCGAGACCCTCACCTATAGCCAGTGGGAAGCGGGGCCTCCTACCCCAGTCAGGCCTTCAGATGACAGCAGGCCAACCAACGTCTGCCCTCTCGTGGGGGCAACCTTGTGAGAAACCGCAAGCCAGTACCGCCATACGACCTCACTCTTGAATTCCTGACCCACAGAAACAGAGAATCAGTGATCCCTTCTGTCACTATTGTTCTAACCTCTCATTCTGAAACGATTATAGAATCACGCAAAGCTGCAAAGATAGCACAGAGAGGTCCTGGGTTTTCCCCCAGTGGCTGCATCTCACGTGATCACAGTATCAGATCCGAACCAGGAGGCTGACGGGAGTACAGTGGGCGTATCTACTTACATGTCCCGAGCTCACATGTGTGAACACGGAGCCACCAGTCAACCAGGACCCAGACACTCCACCCCCCTGCAGACCCCCTCGTGCCACCCCTCCATCGTACAGCTGACCCCAGGCCCGCCACCCCTCACCCTGGCAACCACGAGTCTGGCTTCCATCTCTGTGGTTTTGTCATTTCGAGAATGTTACCTAAATGGGATCATATAATCTGTCGCCTTTTGAGGTTAGCGTTTCTCACTTAGTGTGGTGCCATGATGCCAGCAGAAGGTTCATGCTGTGGGTTCCCGTGCCGTATTCCGTGGGATGCCCCACGGCAGGTGTCCTGCCCGTGGCCCATGAACTCTGGTAGCAGGCACAGAAGCGGGCTCTGGTCTGCGTTCGCCCAGGGGCTGGGCTGTTTGCCACGTCTTCTTCAGTGAAACGTCTCTAGGTTTTTTGTGGGAGATTTTGTGAGTTCTTAACGTACTCGAGATAGGAGTCCTT
This sequence comes from Taxidea taxus jeffersonii, assembly GCA_003697995.1. Classification (NCBI taxonomy): domain Eukaryota; kingdom Metazoa; phylum Chordata; class Mammalia; order Carnivora; family Mustelidae; genus Taxidea; species Taxidea taxus. The sequence goes on along the minus strand of RCUC01158052.1, from coordinate 17,821 downwards.
TGTCAGGTATGTGGCTTGCAAATGTTCACTTCTGGTCTGTGCCTTATCTTTTCATCCTTCAGGAGGGTCCTCTGCAAGGCAGAATATTTGGTTCTGATGCGGTTCGGCTCACTGATTTTTTTCTTGTCTACATTGTCATTTTGGTGTCAGCACTAAGCTCTAGATCCTGAAGATTTTCACCTGTGTTAGCTTCTGAAAGCTTTGTATTTAATGCACGGTCCCTTTTGAGTTGGTTTTCTAAATCACGTGTGTTGCGTGGATTGAAGTTTGCTTTTTGCCTGGGGGTATTCAATTGCTCCAGCATTGTTTATTGGAAAGGCCATCTCCCCTCCAGGCAATTGCTCTCACACTTTTGTCCGAAGTCAGCTGGCTGTACTTACACAGGGCTTCCCGTGGGTTCTCTGGACCATCCCCTTGGCCACTGTGTCTGCCTTCTGCCCATCCCACCCAGTGCTGGTCACTGCCACTCTCTAGGGAGGCTTGAAATCAGGTACAGGAGCTCTTCTCACTTTTCTCGTTGGAATTTGTGTTACCTCTTCAAGTCCTTTGCCTTCCCCCATCAACTTTAGCATAATTGTGTCTATAGTTACAAAAAAGAATATTTCCATAATTTTTATAGGAATTGCATTAAATCTCTATATCAGTTTGGGGAGAAGTGACACCTTCCCAATGTTGAGCCTTCCAATCCATGAGCATGGTATATAGTATGTCTTTCCATTTATTTTATTTTTTTTCTTCAGAGTTTGCAGTTTTTAGCATTGAAGTCTGTGCATGTTTTGTTAGATTCACATCTATGCTTTTTTTTTTTTTAAAGAATGAGAGAGAGCACATGTGTGTGAGCAGGGGTGGGAGGGAGGGGCAGAGGGAGAGAGAGAGAATCTCAAGCAGACCCCATGCTCAGTATGGAACCCGACATGGGGCTTTATCTCCCGACCCTGAAGTCATGACATGAACCTAAATCAAGAGTTGGAAGCTTAACTGCCTGAGCCACCCAGGCACCACTGGTATTGTATTTTTGACACAACAAAATGATACAAGAAACACAGATATAGTAATACCATAAAAATAACATTCACTTCTTTAAAAGTGGCTTCATTGAGATGCGATTAGCACTGCATAAAATGTTCCTGTCCTACATGACTTCTACCAGGTTTACAGGATTGCACCATCACCACTGCAATCCCATTTCAGAACATTTCCGTCACCCCACAAACTTCCCCCAGCCCATCGACAGACACCTCCTGCTTCCACCCGAGCCCCTGGTATCCATGTCTGTAAATTTGCCCTTTCTGAACATTCCCATACATGGAGCCCTACAATACAAGGTCCCTCATGTCCAGCTGCACTCAGCATTGCATTCTTGAGGCCCACCCACATCGCAGGGCTCCATCCTTCATTCCTTTTTTGTTGAAGAGCGTCCATTGGGTGGATGGACCACATTTGGTGCTTCCCTTCCCCAGTGGATGGATGTTTAGATAGCTTCTGTCTTGGAGGCGTTATGGAGACACTGCTACGAACGTTCATGTACTCAGCACGTGGACATAGGTTTTCATTTCTCTTGGGTCAATTCCCAGGCATGGAATTGCTGGGTCATATGCTAAGTTCATATTTAACTTTGTAAAGAAGCTGCCTGGCTGCTTTCACTCTTTTCCCCCAGTTTATGGCTTATCTGTTCATTTTCTTAATGGCGTCCCTTGAAGAGAATATTTTTATTTACAGTGAGGTCCAGCATATGGATATCTCTTTTGTAGATTGTGCTTTTCTGGCGGTGTATCTCACTCAAGATCATAGTGATTTCCACTGTTTTCTTACAGAAGTTCTCTAGCTTTTGCTGCTACATGGAGCATTCTGAGCAATTTCTTGTGCTTGGTGTGGGGTTTATCCTTTGTGTTTGCAATACCCGATGGTTCTAGCAGCATTTGTTGAGAAGACTGCCTTTCTCTTTTGAATTGTCTTGGTTCTTTGGTACTTTGGTTTGTCTTGTCTTGGTTGGTTGAAAACCAACTGCTCATAAATACAAGGGCTGATTTCTGGACTCTCAGTTCTGTTCCACTCATCTATATGCCTATCCTTGTGCTAGTACAACAGTGTCTTGATTCCTGTAGTTTTATCGCAAGTTTGAAGTTGTGTCTTACCGTCCCTCCAGCTTTGCTCTTCTCTTTCAAAATTGTTTTGGCAATTGTTCTGGGTCCTTTGAATCTCTGTATAAACTTTAGGATCAGCCTCTCAATTCCTACCCAAAAAAGTCTACCAGGATTTTGAAAAAGCTTATGTTGAACCTATAGGTCACTTTGGGGAGAATTAAATATAGAATGTCTTTCCATCTAAGTACTATTTGTGTCAGTGATGTTTTGTTCTTTTCAGTATATAAGCCTTGCTCTTCTTTTGTCACATTTTTTTTTTTTAAGATTTTATTTATTTGACAGACAGAGATCACAAGTAGGCAGAGAGGCAGGCAGAGATAGAGAAGGGAGGAAACAGGCTCCCCACTGAGCAGAGAGCCCAATGCGGGGCTCGACCCCAGGACCCCGAGATCATGACCTGAGCTGAAGGCAGAGGCTTAACCCACTGAGCCACCCAGACGCCCCATTGTCACATTTATTTATTTTTTTTAAAGATTTTATTTATTTATTTGTTAGAGAGAGAGAGAGTGAGCACAGGCAGACAGAGTGGCAGGCAGAGGCAGCGGGAGAAGCAGGCTCCCTGCCAAGCAAGGAGCCCGATGTGGGACCCCATCCCAGGACGCTGGGATCATAACCTGAGCCGAAGGCAGCTGCTTAACCAACTGAGCCACCCAGGCGTCCCGTCACATTTATTTTTAACTACTGTGTTATTCTTTGTGCTACTGTAGATGGAATTATTTTTATTTTCAGAATGTTCATTGCTTGTATATAGAGCTATAATTGATTTTTGTATATTAATCTTATATCCTGCCACCTTGCTAACCTGGTTTATTAGTCTGGTAACCCTTTTGGGGGATTCCTTAGGATTTCCTACATTAAGGATTATACCTTCTGTGAATAAAAATAGTTCTACTTCTTCCTTTGCAATCTGGATTTCATTAGTTTCTTTTGCTTTAGTTCATTTTATTTCTTCCTTATTTCCCCTGGCTAGAGTCTTCAGTGTAATGTTGAAGAACAAGGATAACAGTATAATGTTGAATAACAAGGGTAACAGTTGAATAACAAAGCTAGAGGGGGAAAAATTCTGTCCTTCATCATTAAGCACAGTCATTAGCTATAGCTTCTCATAGATGCCTATATCAGCTTGAGGAAATCCCCTTCTATTTCTAGTGTGTTGTGAGTTTTTATTATCAACAGGTGTTAATCTTGGTCAGATGCTTTTCGAGCATCTATTGCCATGATCATGTGGGTTTTTTTGGTCCTTTATTCTATTAATGCAGTGTATCCCATTAATTGGTTTTGAACGTTAAACCAACTTTGCATTCCTGGAATAAATTCCTTCTGGGCCTTTGTATGTGTTGCTAGATTCAGTTTGTAATATATTATTAAGGATTCTTGCATCTGTGTTCCTAAGGAGTAGGTCTGCAGCTTTCTTGTGATGTCATTGTCTGATTTTAGAATCAGGATAACGTTGCCCGCATCCTTTATCTTGTGGTGGATTTGATATTACTTCTTCTTTTAAGTATTTGGTAGAATTTACCAGTAAGGTCATCTGGGCTAGACTTGCATTTGTGGGAGGATAGTAACATAGCCTCCCCAGCTCTCTTAAGGCTGTTCTTTACATATCCATTTACTTCCATCCCTTTGTGTCTTTGAATCAAAGGTTTAGGCAGTGTGAAACAGCATATTGATTTTTTTTAAGTATTTAGAAAATATAGTCTGAAAACCTCTGCCTTTTGATAGGGATGTTTAGACTCCCAATTTACATGTAATGTAATTATTGACATAATATCTATCAACCCAATTTTGCAATCCTCCAACACGAACTGAGTGTTCTGTAAGTCAGTTCAGTTCTGACACGAAATCCCTGGAGTCAGTGCAGACCCCACAGGCAAGCAGCCCCCAGGTCAGACATCAGCTGCAAGTCCAGGGCGCCCAGGCTGCCTGCACACCTGTCTGACTTGGCTGCCCATTCATTGGCTCCCATGACCTCCCTCAGGGTCAGTACTTTACTAGAATGACTCCTAGAACTCAAGAAAGCACCGTACTTAGGATTACAGTCATCATACAAAGAATACCTGGATAGAGGAGATGCACAGGGCATGGTGGGTGTGGGGGAGAGGGAGAGGGGTGCCCAGTGTTCCACACCCCCTCCAGATGCACTACCCTCCCAGCACATCTATGTCACCACCTGGAAGCCCCAGGCCCCCTTGTTTGGGGGTTTGGATGGGGTTTCTCTACTTAGGCATGGTTGATTAAATCATTGGCTGTTAATGATTAAGCTCAGTCTTGGGCCCTCTCCCTTCCCTGGAGGATGAAAGTTCCAACCCTCTAACCTTGGCTGTCCAGGGCGCTGCCCCATCCTGAGGCCCTCATTAGCATAAACCCAGGTGTGGGCCACAGGGGCTGATTATGAAGAACAGAAGGCATCAATTAGGAAATTCCAAGGTTTTAGGAGCTCTGTGCCAGCAACAAAGGCCAAACCACTTGACTATTCCACAGTTAGGTTTACATCTTTAAGTTTGCTGTTTATTTTTGAGATGTCTCCCAACTATTTCCTTCCTCTCTTCCTCTCTGACTACCTTCTTTCAGGTTATATCAATGTTTTTTAGTGTGCCATTGAAATTTCTCTGTTGATTTTTTAAACTCTATTTGTTAGTTTTCTCTCTCTCTCTGTGATTTCCCTGAGGATTGGGTGTACCTCTTAATCACAATCTGCTTCTGATTAATCCTGACTTAATTGCAGGGAAACACAGGGAAACCTTGCTACTTGCAGCTTGTTCTCTCCCCACTGCCCTGTGCTGTCGTTGTCCACACACGACATTGGCGAGGTGTGTGCACACGGTCTGGTGTGTTAACGTGTGCCATCATTCCCAGAACTGTCCATTTCTCTCTTTGGACTTGAGTGACCACCTTGTGTTGTTTCTTTACAGCCTAAAGGACTTCTTTTAGGTCTTACTGTAAGACAGGTCTGCTAGCAACACATTCCCTTAGACTTTTCACACCTGGAGATGGTCTTCCTTCATCTTCATTTTGGATGGATAGTTTTGCTGGATATAGGATTCTGGGTTGGCTTCTTTTCCCTTTAGCCATGTCACTCTGCTGTCTTCACCAGCTTCTCTGGTTTCTGCTAAGAAGTGAGCTGCTAATGCTATCGTTCCTGAATATGTGAGGGTGGTTCTCCTCTTGCTGTTGCTTACTTTTCTCCCTGATTTGATTATGACCTTATAGTGGCCTTGAGCCAGAGGGTGCAAGCTATTGCTCCAACTTTGCAAATTCTATTCAAGACCCAAGTCTGGGAAGAAAATGCACCCACCAGCCTGTCCTTGATGGGCAGTGAGAAGAAGAGTCCAGCCAGAAGACCCTCCAGGTACGTCTGGGGTACCTTCCAGAGATGGGAGGGCGGACTCCAGGATCATCCACACCCCAGAACCATACTGCGCAGGGCAGGGCGGTTCTCCAAAGGGAAGTTGGCATGTGCTTGGAAAGGGGCAAGTGAAATAAGTGTCCCCTCCCACTGGATGGGGAGGAATTAAGGAAGGTGACAGTGTATAGAGAAAGAATCAGGAGAAGGACATTTGGGCAGAGTGGTCAGTAGGGGCCAAGGTTTGGAGGCTATACCGTATGTGAGCGGCATGTGCTTTTGTCTGCCTAGGGACAGGCACACAGAGAGCAGGAGGGACAGGTGACACCACCACGTTGGCTCACATGGGTTCATGGTCCACATCATAGTGCTGCTGTCATTTCACCAACGCTGCTCAGCAAAGGTTGGGCATCCCACCCATTGTCTGACTGAAGCAAGCCCTGACTCAGAGCCTTATCCGAGGCTGGCCCCGACTCCCTAATACACGTCTTCTCCAGGCCTCAGTTTCTCCAGGGCGCATTCACCTTCCCAGGGCTGCTGAGAGGCCGGAGCGTGGGAAAGCACTCAGCTACACGTCCATGGCCAAAGACACGCCAAGGCCATTGTGCCAGCCTGGTCTCCTGGGTGCTTGCCACACTCTGGCGCCCAAACAATGCCCGCCTCTGAGTAGAACTGCGGGTGGGCCGTAACCATGGCGAGGGCCCCTGTGAGGCAGCAGCGCCAACTGCCTGTCCGGGGTCAGCCCGGTCTGCGGCCCTGGTTACGGCTTTGTCCCGCAGGCTGGAACCGCTCCCGTGCTAGCAGGCTTAGAATGGCTGGCTGTCAAGGAGGGCAGTGCTTACCCAGAAGGAATGGCGCTCTTGGCTGGAGAGGGGTTGAGGTTGAGATGAGGATGGGGAGCTGTTTCCAGGGTCCTTAAACCACAGCCAGGTTTGGGTTGGAGTGCAGCCTGGGTCACCACACTGCCGGCAGTGCCTTCCCCGAGGGGCTGCAGGGAGCCACTCCACTCCCGCCACACCCCCACCCTCTGTGCAGGGCCCCACAAGGTGCAGGGCCCTGGTGCTCCCGGAAGGAGGCTGCCTCTCCAAGTTCCGGGATGTTCCAGGCAGCTGGCCAGAGTACACGGGGTCCCCTCCGGGCTTCCCTGGGCTCTCTCAGAGCCTGGATACGGCTCGGCCACTGGCTCTGCCTCCTTCTTAAGAAGCGTGGGCCCTGAGTGTGGAGCCTCTGTCCAGCCCAGAGTGACTAACACCACCCCAGCCGTGAGGGTCAGAGTCTCCCCAAAAAGACCTCATTTTTTTAAAGGAGAAAAACTCTACAAATGGGACTGAATATATGTATTTTTCCAACTGCAGCCACCCAAATATCTAGAAGACTCTGGAATCGAATCGCCTGGGTTCAAATCTCTGCTGCAGACATGCTATGTGACCTCAGGCCGGTGGCTCCCCTCTGTGTCTGAGTTCCCTCAGCCACGAAGACAACCTCCTAGGGGGCTCTTGTGAGCAAAAGCAAGGTCATCACTAAGTGGTTAGAAAGGACACCTGCTCTCCTGAGCCATCAAGGGCCTGGCCCCACTCGGACCTTCAGGGTCCTAGTTCTGCTGAGTTCCCCAACTGCCCTCCTCTCGGCCAGGTCTGCCTTTAGCCCATGAAATGCTCATGAAAACCCCAGCCAGCAAGGGTGAGAGAACAGAGAGGGAACTTGGGGTGGTGCTACCACCCACCTCCAAGCTGGGGACAGGAACCCACCCCCTGGAGGGGCCACCAGAGGAGGTGGGAGGTCAGGAAGAGCCTGGGGGAGGGGAGAGGTGGGGTGGTGTTCCTTCCCCAATCAGTCATCCTGTCCCCCTTGGATCCCCCCACCCCCCACTTCCCCATTGGTTTAGGCTGCCCTCCTCCTCCTGAGGGGTGGGGGGAGTGGGACCCAGGCCCTGCTGGAGGGACTAGGGCCGGTCTAGGGTGGGCAGTTTCCTCCTATCTGCTCTTCCCACCCATGGAATCCTAAAATATGGCTGGGGGGCTGAAATACAATGAGGCCAGCTAGACCCTATCCTAACCCCCTCTGCAAACCAGAGGCACTGCTCCCCAGCAAAAAGCCAGGACCATGCATGATATAGAGAGGGGGCCCAGTCCTTTCTATAGGTCCCCATCTCCATGGCCTGACAAGCCTTGACCCCAGGAACCACCAGGCCACCAGCCAGAGGGGAGAGACCCAGGGTCAGGCATACACATCAGTGCCACCTCGACCTCCTGGAGGAGAGCCATCAGGCCCAGAAGACCCAGGGCTGGGGGCTTCATGCCGACTTGAGGAGCACCTCCCCCAGTCAGCTGGGGGGTCAGTGTGCTGGGCTCCTTTGGTGATATCCGTGGGGCACCAAAGCTGGAGCTGGGGTGCCCTGCAGAGAAGGGGTGCAAGCAGGGGGTATCATGCATCCCTTTTTGCCTCCTCCACCTCCTGGTAGTCTTGGGGCCATGGAGAAGGCAGAGAGGGAAAGCTTTTGGGCCTCATCCAAGAGCGATGCTCCCAAGGGAAAAGGACCGCACTGCCCAGGTACAGAGAGGACACTATCTTCTAGCAAGTACCCCAGTGATGAGAGCCCTCCACGTGCCCTCCCCCATCTCGGCCACCCTACTTATCCCACTTTGACCTCGGCCCCTGGCTGGGTAGAAGCCACAACCCCTGCCCAAACCCCTCCTTCCAGGGGGTCCCTTCTGCCCAGGGTTCCTCTCCTACCCAGCCACTCCCCACAGGTCCCCATGGCCCCCCAGCCTCCCAGGGTCCCATCCCCCTGGGCCGGGCTGCTCATCTCCTCCTGCCCGGGGGGTCTGCAGCCACTGCTGGGGGTGTGGGGCTCAGGGTCGTCCTGGCCAGAGCTCTGGCGAGGAGGGCTGCTCTGCTTGGTGCTGAAAAGACAGCTCCGGCCAGCGGCCAGCCAGCATCAGAGGGAGGGAGCTAGGGAGGACAGCCACCCTCTGGGATGCAGGGTGACCCATGACAAGGGGGTTGGGGGCCCAGGCCAGAGGGTGGGGGAGCTGAGGCCAGCATCCAAGTCCCACCCCTGCCCCTCGCTGTTGTCCACACCTTGCCCCCCTGGCCCCTCTCTGCGTGACAAGTGTCTCCTGCCTGGCAGCACCAGGGCCCACAGCCCCCAGGCTCCTGGAGACACTGCTACCCTGTTTCACAGGAGAGGAAAGTAGGCTTCCAAGAAGAGCTGTGAAGGGGTGGTGAACGTTAGATAGGGATGAATGAGCTGGAGTGTCCAGGTGTGGTTCCAAGGTTGGCCACTTGGGCTGAAATGCACGGAAACCCAGGATGGGATGGGAGGAAGCCGTGGAGCAAAGCGCTCACCCCCAAGTCCACAGGTCGGCAATTTGCAGGTGTTCACTGGGTGCATTTCCACTCTCCGGACGTCTGCAACTCTCCGTGAGAAGTGTCAGGGGGTGGGGAGAAGCGCACACTTCACCTGCCACCCCCTCCCCAGGTCCCTGTTGCCACTCAGAGTAGCTGCTGCAGCCAGGTCTCCTGAGCCTTCCGGAGCTGGTCGACGGTGGACAGTCAGGTGTGTACCTATCTCTTCTCCTCGTCCCACTGTGGGGCAGGCCTTGCTGCCCATGGGCTGCTGTCCCCACGGCTGCCAGCGTGGGACCTCTGGCAGAGACATCTGTGGGTCCCCCAGGAGAGGCAGCATCCACACCCTGTCATAGGAATGGCCCTGGGGGCCCGAGGAGGTGATGGGCTCAGCTGCTCAAGGCCATCCCTGCCCTAGGCGGAAAGAAGGCAAACCGGGGGTGTTACTTTAGGCCCACGTACCTGGCCCGGAGGCCCCCAGCTCCCCCAGGGTCATGCTGGGCACCAGCCTCCCTCTGTACCCCTGCACTCATGGCTGCTGTTCCAGACCTGCAGGAAGGGCAGAGGGGGAGCCGAGGCCCAGGACCCCCGGCGGGGGCGTGGAGATGTCCACGGGGCCTGGCAGAGAGGGAGCATAGGGGCTTACGCGGACAATGTTCTCCTGCACTTGGGGGTGCCAAACGTGCCTCGTAGCAGCCCCATCGACAGAATTGGAAACCGAGGCTCCTAGAAGTGGTATTTGCTGGAGCCCACACGGCTTCTGTGCAATCATTCCATCCTTCAGCCTGGAGCCAAGCCCTGAGTTCTGCCAGCAATTAGGCCTGGGGTGGGGGGGGCGGGGGAAGCTGGCCATTCCCGATGCTCCCAGTCTCCCCCTCGGGGCCTCGGGCCTAGGTTCTCATTCTGGGGAAACAAAGAGTGGGTCTTTGCCACCTGGAGCTGGGGTTGAGGGGAAACCTGTGTCTGGAGCGCCCTCTGCTGGGTGGTCTGTTTCTCACTGGGGACCTGGGAAGTTTTAGGAAGGGGCTGGACTATGGGTGTGAGGACAGGAAGGCACTCCCCACCCTCAGGCGTCCAGGGAAGACAAAGCAGGGTAAAAGTTGGCTTTAGACCACAGATCTCATACTGACTGTCCCTGGGGCAGCTTGCTTCGCAACCGATAGTGGGTCTGGGTCTCATCATGGTGGCCAGAATTTCAAAACAGGTATGAGATGCGTTAACTTCAGATCTTTTATAAAATTGGAAGATCTGCCCACTCTGCACACTTACCTGGGCACAAGGAAGGAGCTGAGCATGGTGGGCCATGTGCTTTCCTGTTAGCCACAGACCACACCAGTCCCTATTGCCCTGTGCCCACCTGCTTCATTGAGTTACGTGGCCCTGTGGGCATGTGCGCTCTCTCCTCGACCATCCAGAGGGCTGGTACCCCCAGCCAGCCGGTGACATCGGAAGCCTGTGGACCTGGCCTTACGAGGGCCCCCACCTCCTGGGTGAGGCAGCTGTGCTTCCTCACACAGCCCGGCCCAGCGGATCCCCCCTTGCACTCACACACTCAGATGACTGAGAGGGGACTCTGGCCCTCTGAGGGCTTGGCCTATCCTGAGGGGAGCAGGGGGCTGTCCTGGGGGGCCTCTTTTGACTCCTCTGGCTGGGACACCCCATCTTGCTGATGTCTAAGGGTCTCTGAAGGATCTCAGGGATTGTGTGGCCTCTTTCCAAGGAGCCACCATTATGATGCAGAGGAGGGACAGGAAGAGTGGGAGTTAAACCACCTCTAAAATTTGCTTCAGTCACTACTGTGGTAGGTAGTGAGCTGCTTGTCCCTAGAAGGGTTTAACCGGGGTCTGGTTCCATGCACTCGTTTATCTAACAGATATTTATTGGTGTGTGTGATGTGCCAGGCCTTGCTGCAGGTGTGAGGACCCCCATGGTGAGCTCCCTGGTTGGCCGTGTCGTGGAGCTGGCCATTGGTGGGGAAGGACAGCTGTGCACCTGTGATGGGTGCTAAACCCACGAACCACTACGTGCCACCTGGGATGGATAGTGGGAAGGAGTGAGCCCAGCTGCGTGCTGGGAAGAGCAGCAGTGAGGGGCCGGTGCCAAGGCCCTGGGGCAGAGATGGCTCCCTGCGGTTCAGGATGGGAAGGGAGGCAGACAAGTGACCAGGTGACGGGGTGGATGAAGCCAAAGGTGCGGGGCTTTTGGGCCGCAGTGGGGGAGATTGGGCTCCTTCCCATCTCTTGAGTTCAGGGACCAGCTTATTAGTCGGAGCCTCTGTGCTTCTGGGGTCCCTACTGGGGGGTGATGTCTCTAGCTCGTTCAAAGCTCTGAGTGTTCTCTTCAAGTCAGGCTTTCATTAGCTCACTTACCATAAGCACACCTCTCAGAGCCAGCGGTGCTCCAGGCCGCCGGGGCTGGGGGCTGGGGGCTGGGGGCCGGCCTGGTCCCTGACCTCTAGAAGAGGCCATGTGATGGGGTGCAGAGTAGAGGCCAGCAGAGGCTGTAAAGCCCAGCTGGAGGTCAGAGAGGGCTTCCTGGAGGAGGCCTCAGCTGAGGGGCCAGCCGTGGGGCTGCAGCACTGCACTGGGACACAGTTCCGGACAGGCCAGACGGGCACTCACACTGTGCTGAGGGCAGGGGGAGTAGCGGAAGGGGTCATCACAAGGCATTCCACCTCCAGGGCAGGATCCCCTGAGCTCATAGCTCCCTGTGCCCCCTTTCACAGAAAGGGAAACTGAGGCCCACGAATGCAGGGATCTGAATTGTCCCCTGGCAGCTTGTAAGCGGGAGTGAATGAAGGGCTGATGCGAAGCTGACTCAGTTCAGGGCCCTGGCTGAGGGACCGATGTGCATGTGCACGTGCACGCATGTTGGGCCTGGATTATGGGGCTCCATCCCTCATTTGCTGAGCAAGCCTCCTCAAGTTACTCAGCCTCTCTGAGCCCGTTTCACGTCTGCAGGACGAATGTTACTCTGCATAGCCGGCCAAGTTCCGGGAGACGGTGTGGGCCTGGCCCCCACGCAGAGCCTGGCAAAACTTACACAGTGTGTCCTACTCTGAGCCACAGGCCATCCCTGGGCTGGGCACTCCCGTTTCCCACCCCCCGGAAAAGAAAGTCTGGCATCTCATTTTACTAGTTTGCCCTCCCCCCTTGCATGGCTGTTGGGGAGACCGATTTCACCATGATAGAAGCCTTTGGTGTGTAGGGAAACTGAGGCCCGGGGAGCGTGAGCCACCAGCTCAGGTCACAGAGCAGCAAGGGCCTGGCACCTCAAGCAGGGATGCCCCCATCACTGGCCTCAGAGTCCCCAAGAGAAAAAGCAGCCTGGCCAGATCACAGACGCAGGCCAGGGTGCCCCCTGAGCCACGCGGTGTGAGCGACCCCCTTCCTGCCACCCCAGGTCTGCCCAGGGTACAGGCTTGCCTGCCAGCCCCCAGCCTCCCCATCATGGACACAGGAGGTGGGGGCAGGGCGGGAAGGGGCTCCTGGGCCAGCTGGGCTGTGGACACCGGCAGGGAAGTGCACGGAGACAGGAAGGAAGCTGCACTGCTGGAGTCTGGGGCCACCATTGTCTCACCTGGGGGTGGGGGTGCTGAGATGGCCCCTCGGCTGAGGAGGCAGGCGGGGCCCCATCCTGCGGCTGTCCCCTGCATCCTAGTCTCAGTTTCCCGGTCTGTAAAGCCTCAGAAGGCCAGATGCGTGTTGTGTCTGGAACTGCACAGCAGGTGACATGTACAGCCAGCCCTCCAGGGCTTTGCCCAGACCCACTCCCGAGCCGAGGGCTTCGCTTGTCCCCAGAGGCCCCGGAACTCGCCCAGGGTCAGACCTCAGGGAGGCAGGACTGGAAGTGAGCGCGGGCTGCAGGCTCCAGAGTCCAGGGCCTTCCCTGCTCAGCCCTGCTGTCTGCTCCACCAACCTCCTCTTCCTTAAGGAGCTCCCTCGTTCAGGCTACACCCTCGGGGAGCCTTACCCTGGGCTGTGACGTCAGCACTTCCATCAGAGTAGAGTGAGGGACAGGTGATGGGTAGGTAGAAAGATGGACAGGCCGATGACTGACCGGGAGAGTAGCTGGGGTTAACCCCAGCACTGGGAGGCTGCCCAGAAGAGATTGCCAGGGCTCCTTCCCTTCCTCTACGCCCACCCTGCCCCCCCCCCCACGTACGCACACGCGCATGCAAGCACGCGCAGACACGCACAGCAGGGCTGGGAGCACGTCTCACTTCCAGGTGGGACAAGGAGAAACAGGAAAGACTCCTTCCTTCCACCCAACAGGAAGCAGGGTGAGGAGGCTTCGGGACCTCCCAGCAGACGGTCCTGGACTGGGCAGGATGCTCCCCCAGGGGCTGAGCCAGAGGGGGTGTGCCCAGGGGTCTCGCAAGGGCAGCTGGCCAGGAGCTCCCCATCATCCGACGTCATCTGACACCACTGCCCTCCCAGGGAACGAGGGCAAGAGGTGAGGGGTCAGACCATGCCCAGGACACACGGGTCTCGGGGAAGACCCCACCCCCATCTCTGGTGGGGAGACTCTAGGGCTGTGTCCATCACCCCACCTCACCCCCTCCAGCGCCCCCAGAGCAGCCAAACCCCTGCAGCCTGCTCAAACTTTATTGAAGGTGGAGCTAGAATGGGAGGGACGGAACCACACACCACTCCCCTCAGCTCCCCCAGCGTGGGCTCCACCCGACAAGGGACAGTTGCTGACTGAGGCTCCCTCCGGGGACTTCGGGCACAGCTCAGTGGCCCCCGTCCCTGCAAGCAGCCAAGACACCTGCCTCAGCCCCAGCCCGGCCCAGACCCCAGCACAGCCTCAAGGATGGGACATGTTCGGTGGGCCCCGCCCCCTTGGGCCCCCCTCCCAGGCTGCTGGGGCCTGTCGGGTCCCCGCTGCGGCAGGGGGCAGAGCTGGGCGGTTGGTGGGGACAGGTACATTACCACCAGCTCAGGTCCCTCCTGGCCAGCTCCACCTGGGCCAGGCGGTGGTCACTGAGCACCTGCACCCGGGTGATGGCCGCCAGCGGCCTGTGGCGGTGTGCAAACTGTAGCACCTTGTGCTCCTGGGCGTGGACGTGGAAGTGCTCCGCATCTGAGCTGACCTCCATCTGGGGACGGGAGGCTGGTGACCCAAGGCCCACTGCGGAGCCCAGGGCCCCTTGGCATGTGGAATCCCCCATCATGCAGCCCCCTCGATGGGAGCCCTGCACCCCCGCCAGATGGATGTCCCTTCCCTCTCTGAGGGGTGCACCCAGCCACACCCAGCAGTAAGACTTCCCTGGTCTTTACCCAGAATCTTCCACAGTACATGGGGACACAGCGTCCTTCCTACCTAGCAGCAGGATAGCCTGGATGGCCTCCCGGCCCCCTTGGGCCTCCCCCTGCCCCCCCCACGGGCCTCCCCTCCGCTGCCCTCATCACCTCAAAGGGCTCCCCCAGCACCAGCGGGAAGACGCTGGACACCTCCTCCTGGCCCCAGCGGCCCCCCTGGAAGGTGTTGCCCACCATGGTGGCGCTGGAGAACCGGGGCTTGACGTGGAAGGCAATCTCCCCCGCCTCAGACAGGAAGTTGATCTCAAACCTGGGGGGTGTCATGGGAGTTGTGGGACAGCAGGTGGTTGGGGAGTCAACCCACCCAAAGCTGAGAAGGGGGTCCCTGGGGAGGGCGGTGACCCTTACTTGTCCTCTCCAGAGTCAGAGTGTCCCTGGACCAGCAGGCTCCAGCCAGGGGCCAGGCCCCCTGCACAGAAGGCTTCGAACTGCATGCAAAAGCGGGGCAGAGTGTCCCCTACCTGTCCAGGAGGCCCCAGCCCATCTCACCCCCAGCACGGACCCTTCCCGGGGACCCTGGCCCTCTGAGCAGCATTCCCTTCACGCAGGGCGGTAGGGGGTCCTCCACGCCACACCCTCTCATCCTGCAGGCCTGGGGAAGGGGCACCTGGGTGCGGGGAGGCCCCCCTGCCTGGCCCCGAACCCTTCTCACCCACCTGCAATGCCATCTCGCCTGCCTGCTTTTGCAGGCGTGGAGCCTGAGCCCAGACTTATAGGCAGGTGGGCAGGGAAAGTGGGGCAAGCCACAGGAGCCCCGCCTCTGGGACAGCCAGCAGATTGCCTGGCCCCTCCCTAGCCCCAGCCCTCTCCCCCAACCCCATCAACACGTATGCCATTCAAGCGCCAGAAACAGGGTGGCTGACCCCGGGGCCCCTCCCCACCCCCACTTCACTTACTAGAGTCCTAGGAAAGCACTTCTGTTTCCCACCCCGAGCAGCTTCCTCTGGGCTCCAGGGACCCAAACCCTCATCACTGCTCAAGTGAGAGGAGGGGGGGGACGGCAGGCCTACCAACCCTGCCTGGGCCTTCTGGGGGCCCAGCCTGTGTCCCTCCCAGCCCAGCCCAGTCCAGCCTCCCTGGCTGCCCTGCTCCAGCCAGCTCAGCTGGCCCCGTGGGGCACTGTGCTGGGATTAGGCTGGGGCTGTGGTCAGCGCATTCCTGGGCTCTGGCTGATGGAGTGGGGGAGGGCCTTTCCCACACCCCAACGCCCCTGCTGGCCTGGAGCCTCAGCCCCTCTCGGCTGAGCTGGGGAGGAGGCGAGGCCGGGGCCCCCACGGAGTGTGTAGGGAAGGGGGCGGGGTCTCTCCAGGCTTTCGGGGCGACTGGGGGGCCACCTGACTGGACTGTCCAGGGAACTGGCCTTAAGGGGAGCCAGGCTGGGCCCGTGGAGCGCTGGGGCTGTTGCATGCGGTGAGTGTGCAGGGAGCGTGGGCATGTGGTGAGCGCGGGATCCCGTGGCTGCACAAGCAGGTGTCTGTGGACGTGAGCCCATGCGTGTGAGAGGTGTGGTGTGTGAGGGCGCCCGTGCAGTTTCCCTGTCCAGTGCATCTCCGGGGGACGGGCACCCATCTGCACACCTCAGGCCCTGGGGATAACCCGGCTGGCTGTCACCCCCTTGTTCCCCTCAGCCTCCCCCATGTGCTGACCAGTCTTGAGGAGGGGGTAAGGCCAGACGGGAAGCTGAGATGGCCAGGATGGCCCATTGGCGGGGCGGGGCACTGAGGTGCGCCCCAGGCCAGGCTGCAGGGGGCAGCACTGAGCAGCGGGGGAGTGCTGTCCGGACTCCCACACCTGGCCTACCTTGCAGAGCCCTGTCCCAGCCCAGCCTGGCTGTTCTGGGGTTCACAGGCTGCAGACCCCTCACAGCTGCCTCCCCGCGAGGACCACGGAGAAGGGAGGCCCTGCCACAGCTGGCCAACAGGAGGGTGAAGCCTCGCCGTGCCTCTCCACCTCCGCATCCTGTGTCCTGTCCCCTGTTCCTAGAGTGTTGGGACTGGGCGGTCAGGGGTCCAGAGAAGGCTTGAGCTAGTAGCCTCTGGGCCTCAGTCTTCCCAGCTGTGTCCTGGGCTCAGCAATCTTGCTCTGCTGTGCTAACCTCTCCCCACTGTGCCTGTCCCCTCGATGGGGAAGGGCGTCCCAGGCAGCCATAGCCCTGGCTAGACACAGAAGCTGGGCCATTGTCATCTTACTTTGGGGTCAGAAGGGGCACTGGTGGAGGGACCTTAGGAGTCAGCTGTTTAAAGCCCTAGCCAGGCGTCAGGGGACCTGCGAGTGGGGCTTGTCCCCCCAGACTCCCTGGACGGAAGGTCTGAGTCCTCTGCCTGCTCAAGGGCACTGGTCTGGGGTGAGGAGGCCTCAGGGACCCCTGCTTGGGCAGGCCCACTGTTCCCTGAGTCTCCCTAAGCCTCCCCATCTGAGCAATGGGGATTTGCAGGTAGTCAGGGGGCCTCGAGGGCGCAGGGCTGAGAGCCTGGTCGGTCCGTGGCCAGCCTGGAGACCTCCGGTAGGCCTACCTACACGAAGCAGGCTCTGGGCCTCCACTCACACCGTGGCACTTGTTCCTGGTGTGAGCAGACACCTGGCCAGGCTGTGGTCTCGCCCGGCCTGGGCTTGGAACCTCTCGCACAAGGGGCGGGAGCCAGAAGCAGTCTAAGCTCCCCGTGGCTGCAACCCTAGAGGCCCGAGTGAGGCCAGGGAATGGAGAGAGAGACATAGAGGCCCCATGTGGTTGGCCCAGCCCTGTAGGCAACCCCTGGAGTTCAGGTGGGACCACAGCCTGGCCCTGGGGGTTGGGGCAGCCGTGGACAGTGCCCCCCCCCAAGTTGCTGGCCAGGCAGCGCTGGGCCCCGGGAGCAAACAGACCTGGCAGTCCAGGTGCCTCCCCTGCCCCCCTCCCGGATGTACGGTTTTGCCCTGGGCTGTGGACATTCACAGGCTCAGAGGAGGCCGAGGCTCTTCATCAGGACTCAGCCCTGCATCCAGTGGGATGGGGCGTTGTCTGGGCTGGCTTCCTGGAGGAGGTGGTGCCTCAAGTAGGCCTTGAAGAATAAAGACTTAGAAGGGTTCTGGAGGGTGAGGTCACAGGCCCAGCACTGGGGGGATCGCTTGGGAAGGATCTGACACACCTTCGGGACAATTTCCGGTGATCCATGACCTCACCTCTGGAGGGCAGCCCACCTTCCGTGGGCGTGCTGGAGTCGGGCGTCAGTGCCCGGGCTGGCTCAGACTGGAGGAAGCCCCCAGAGTCCCTCAGGGAGGGTGGTGGTGTGAGAACACTGGTGCTCTTCTCAGTGTGAGCACCCAGCCCGGCCCAGCCGTGGGTGATTCCAGGTCATTGGGGATCTCGAGCCAGCCCTCCCAAGACCCCCACACCATCCCCCATCCACATCTGGAACTGCTTGCTGATGGCAAGGCCAGCACAGAAAGTCTCCACCCCCACCTGGCAAGGGGCAGCACAGGAACTGGGACACGTGGCCTCGGGCTGGCTGTCCCCCTGGCTGGACTCTTGGCGGCCTTTGGCACGTAGCGGCTGGCTCTCCTCTCTGCTGGGGCTGTGACATGAGTGTGCATTCTGGGGCAGCAGGGAGACCCAGTCCAGCATGTAGTGTGCTGCCAGTCAGGAGGCTGAGGGCCACCATTGCCCAGGTGGGGAAACCGAGACC
>ML108820.1:55326-74755 GCA_003697995.1 Taxidea taxus jeffersonii | reverse complement strand
TTTTGCCTGAAATGTCCTTTCCTTAATACCCACTCTTAAGGGACAAATTCTAGTTAACCTTTCTCTTAAGAAGGTTTTTCTGAACAATAGATGGAATTGACTAATTTCTCTCTTATGTTCCTATAACAATCTACAAAATGTTTTATATTAATTTTCAAATCATTTCATTCTGATTCCTTTTCCATATTTTAAGTGATCTGAGGACAGAGACTGGGGACTAAAGTTTTGTGCTCTGTACACTGCGCACAAATCTGGCACTGAATGTTTGCTGAATGAATTGATAAGGAAATATTTATACAAATTACCCCTAGGAAACGAACCTGCTGCATCTGGACAATGCAGAGCCTAAGCTTAATGCTTGGCTGTGGTTCAAATAAATTCAAGCTTATTTGGGGAGAAAAATTGAGAAGGTCAGAGAATATGCTCTCATTCTTAATTGGTATGGAGCATAGAGTTTCGTAGGATAGCAGGGGGAGAACAGCCTCTGATATTATCAGATACTATGTTGATAATCTATGAACAAACTATAATTATACAGTGTTACCATTTGCTACAATTTGAATTCAATGCTTACATACTTTTTTTAGGACAGGGAATACTGTATATAAGGATACATTATATTTCACACATAATGTTATATCCAGGAGTATGACCAATGTTTGTATTGAGAACTGTGACTGCTTTTATACCACAAATTTTGTGAACACTGTGATTTTAGGTAAATGGAGATTGTCAAAAGAACAACTGTGTCACATGCTTGAGTTCCTATCCTGTAAAGTGCCCAGCAGCCCTTACTGATCACATTTGAAGACAGAAGGAAAGCCTATGAAATGCTGAAATCTTGCAAACCAGTATCAGATTAACATCATTATAAACCAAAAGTCATTTCACTTATCTGTTCATTTTCAAGGTTTAGGGCTATATTCCATTGATAATGATTTGAATTTAAAAGAAAAATTGTACCCATGGCTGTATCCCACCGTATTCATAAAAGTTTATCTTCCTTGCTACCAGAGTATACTAATAAAAGGGAAAAAATAGGGACAATAAACTTTAACAACAGTTGTCTGTTATAGTTACAAACCACAATGAAATAATTGCAGCCTAAATTAATGTAGGGAAATCTAGAAAGATAAGATAAAATCGCAAAGGACTAAGTACAATAACTTCCGGCATTAGCTGATGTTGAAATGGGAAAATAAAACAAAATCAGGAAAGAAATGTTTTCAAAGCTTTGGCCAGTTTTTTCTCAAGTTCTCTCTACTTTACTGAATATTGAGTTTTCACAACTCTCTGCTGGGTTCCTGTTTTGTTCCTTGGCAATATTGGCTAGAAATCTTCTGATTAGAACAATGTTACACTGACTTAGCAGTGCTTTCCAATATATCTCTGACAAAATATTCTCCAGATAACCTGTACACAATGGTTTAAAAAAAATACATGATCATTTGTTTGGTCTTTTAGCCTCCGCTCCCCTGCCCCCCCGTCACTGCACAGAAAGTCTCCTTTTCAGTCTTTCTTTGCCACTTTAAATTGTTATGATATTATGATTCACATAGCCAACAGTTAAGTAGCATAATAGATAATAGCCTATTATTAATGGGCAACAGCAGAAAATATGATGGTAGGAAAAAGGAAAAAAATGTCCTAAAAATAAAAGAGATTCTTTGTTCTGTTTAGTTGTATATGTATGTATATATGTATATATGTATGTATATACATACACTTTATTTTTAAAGATTTTATTTATTTATTTGACAGAGAGAGAGAGAGAGAGAGAGAGAGAGGAGATCACAAGGAGGCAGAGAGGTAGGCAGAGAAAGAGGGGGGAGGCAGGCTCCCTGTTGAGCAGACAGCCTGATTCTGGGCTGGATCCCAGGACCCTGAGATCATGACCTGAGCCGAAGGTAGAGGCTTAACCTACTGAGCCACCCAGGTGCCCCTGGTTGTGTATTTATGTAATGAGTGTGGGTTATATATTTATTATGGCCATGTCTACACATAAAATTAGAGAACTGACAAAATTATAAAGATAATGTGGGACTGGAATAATTTTTCCTTATTCATCAAAATATTTCAGGACCATTATATGTGTATCTGTTGATTTGCTTAAAATGTTAAAGACTGTCCTTTCAAATTTGCTTGATTTTGCATACAATGCGCATTTTCACAAATAATGGAATTCTGGATATTTCACAAATAATAGAATTTTGGATTTTAAATTTAAAATTTTTACCAAGTGATGAAAGCATTATGTTATTCAATCATTCATGTGTTAAAGACATTTTCAAGTTGGAAGATAGGGCAGTAAAACTTCATGGAACAGAATACAAAATGATCACTGATTCATGTTCAACATTACAGTGAGGCTTTATGAAACTTCAACATATTACATTTCAGGATGGTATAAAAAAGAATATCCACCCACACTTAAAAGGACTATTCAATATTTCTCATAGTCCCAACTACATGTGACATAATCCCATCTCTGTGAGGGATGGTTTTCATCATATCTTTAAACCAAAATAACATATTACAACAGATTCAATATGGAAGTGGATATGAAAACCAACTTATTTAATACTTAGCAAGATAATAAAAAGACTTCCAGGAAATAGAATACCAATCTTTTCATAAGTTTTTCACAAAATATAGTTATTTTTCATAAAATACCTATTTATTAACAAGTAATAAGTTTATTATCATTATTTTAGATGAAAAATAATATTTTATAATTTTCTTACTCTTAATTTTCAATACAGTAAATTTTAGTAATTGTAATTCTAAAAATTACTCTGGGCTTATTAATAATTTAAGATTATAAAGGGATTTTATGACTAAAATTTTTGGGAAATATTAGCCTAAAAATTTTGCATAAATTTAGAAATTGTAGTACAATGTATTTAAAATGTTTAAGTTAATGTTAAATGTTAAATGAGAAGAAGCATGCAAATGTAAAATGCTACCATACCATATTAGCACTTCTGAAACAAATATACAGACTGGATAATGGCATGTTTGTTCTTAGGATTTGATAAAAATAATTTCTTTTTATTATGTCATCTTTATTTCTTTTTTTTTTTTTCTTTCACCACACCCAGTGCTCCATGCAAGAAGTGCCCTCCTTTATACCCACCACCAGGCTGACCTAACCCCCTACTCCTGCCCTTCCAAAACTCTCAGTTTGTTTCTGAGTCCACACAGTCTCTCATGGTTCATCTTCCCCTCTGATTTCCCCTCATGATGGCATCTTTAATCCATTTTCCTCATAGATGTATTTCTTGAACATAATTGTGGTTCTTTAGCCTTTATGAAATGAAATGCTTATAAAATGTTACAGTATTTAATGCATATTTCTTTCATGAAATAACTAAAATAAATTATGCTGTTTATGGATGTCTTTTTCTAGTTAATAAAACAGAAAAAGTAGATTTGAAAATCAGTGAATATATCTGGATTTGACTTTGAAAGTATTTACTCCCCCAAATCACTTTGTTACCTTTGGCAAGACTGTCATTAGTTAACATTTTATTAGCATTCTAATTATTTAAATCCTTAATAATTTTCCATAAATTGGAATTATTCAACAGGGTAAAAATGGGTTTAATATACAAAGTACATAATACTATGACTATCATAAAAACAGAATTATTCAAATTAGTAAGTATCCAGTGGCCTAAAATGATTTTTTAAATGTTCCTGGTCATTAATACTGAGGCATAAAAATCTACTAAATTAGTTAATTCCCAGTAAAGCCATATAACTAATTTTATTGACTATATGCTGTATAAACCTCTTAATCACTAAGATAACTGTTTAATTAATGAGATTCATTTTAAACTAGTAAGATAACTAATATACATTTTTTATGTGCCTACATTTAATTTGACTTTTTTATACCCTTGTAGTCCATTTTTGTCCTATTCTTTGCAACTACAATGTTCCTTGCTTGAAACACCTTTTACTCTCATTGTTCTCCTCAATTCAATCATTTTATATTGTGAGGGAAGATAACCTTTCTTTTGAGTTCAAAATTCTACAGAGGAAAAGAAGCCATATAATTGACCTGATATAGAGAGAAATCCCCTAATGTATGAGATCTCAAATGCAGTGACCAATTTGGGATTGGATAGGAATGTTCCATACATGGAATAAAGAAAAAAAAAAAAAAAGAACAACAACACAAAAAACCCACCTAATATGTGGTAACCAGAATGGAATACTGTATTAGTTTGTTAATGTTCAACCCTATGTGACACCCCTCCCTTTAGGAATATCATGCTACCATTCAGGCTTGGTCAAGTAAGGGTGAGTGAAATGACTGTCCAGGCAAAACCTTTCACAATCTACTCCTGGTTCTTCAACTTTCTGTCTCCTTGTCTACATAATTCTGGATTTATATTTCTATGGAACTTCAAGTGTTGCTTAGAGACTATGATGAGTGAAGTCCACTTTCCAACCTATGAAGAACATATAATTCAAATGAGACATTAACATGTTAAGTTATAGAGATTTTTTTTTTCTTATGGCATCACCAAGATATGAATAAAGCTCTCTCTCTTATAAATTTCCAGGCAGGTCTTAGTTTATTGGATCAGTTTAATACAATGAGTGTATCTGGTTCCAAGTATGAACTAAAATTACGAATACACAGGGGCGCTTGGTTGGCTCAGTTGGTTAAATGCCTGCCTTCTGCTCAGGTCATGATCCCAGGTTTTAGGATTAAGCCCCACATCTGGCTCCTACTCCGGAGGGAACCTGCTTCTTCCTTTCCCTTTGCCTGCCACTCCCTCGCTTGTGTTCTCTCTCTGCCATATAAATAAAATCTCAAAAAAAAAGAGGGCTTTATAAAGGGACAATTTTGAAATTGTGACCCCCCCCCCCAAAAGATACATCACAATATGTAAGAGGTAATAATAGCAGGTTCTGTTAACACCCTTCGCTGAGAGGGAGTAGATGCAGTAAGAGTTAGCAGAATCTGGAAGGAGAGAATTGAATGGAGAAGACCACTTTGAGAGGAGGTGTTGGCATTATTACAAGATAATGCAACAGAAAAGGAAATACTAGAATGGTATTCATTGTTCTCCTCCCTCTGACCTCCAGAAGTTCTACTGATGTAGTTCAAACAGATGGGTCTTACAGCAGAGACACATGGAAAAGAGAGATAATAAAAAAAAGCACAAGAGAACCTGTTCAATGAGCTTCAGTCAACTTATTTGATTCACTTGAAGATGGAAAGAAAAATAACATTAATAATATGTCTAGGATTTTAACTGTGAGAAATAAATGAATAAGCAAGATGAAAAGGGGGAAAGAAGCCATGCATTAAAGGCTTAAAAGCATATAGCATAGCTGATATTAGTAAGTGACAGTGTCTGAAAAAGTAACACACAGAATGAGTAGGATGAAAGAAATGAAAAAAAATTTTTCTTCGTATTTACTTCTCAAGATCAGAGTTGTGTTTTTTCTTCTGTGAAAATTATTTCCATCACTACCATTCACACGCATGTATAGACTCACATTCATACTGGATAATTATATTTGCTCAAAGAGCAGCCACTTTAATCAACCTAAATCACACATTGTTACATATTTTTAAAAAGTATAAATGGAAAATAATGTCTTAAAATACCTATGTCACAATGTTTTAACTCATACTAAATCTCATTTGGATTATTTCTAAAACCATCTTCTCAGTCACGTCTTCCAGTGTAATGGATAAAGGAAGTAAAGTTTTCTATTCTTTCATGATTTCTGTGAATTGATGGTATAGTTTCAAACCTTGATTTTAGCTTATTGGATAATTCATTTTGTTTAGAAATTTTACTACCTACAACATGTAAATCAAACTCAGTTTAATTTTACTGTTTCTCAGAAACAAGTATTCCTCTTTCCTGTACCATAAAGGGTATATTATGTAAAAACCTTAATCATTATAGTAATTTAATTTTCTCTTCAAGAAGCAGGAAATCTGCAGTATTTTAAAATTCCTGTGTTGAATTTAATTTAATTTAATTTTATATTTACTTGACAGAGAGGGATCACAAGTAGGCAGAGAAGCAGGCAGAGAGAGAGGAGGAAGCAGGCTCCCTGCTGAGCAGAGAGCCCCATGCGGGGCTCAATCCCAGGACCCTGAGATCATGACCTGAGCTGAAGGCAGAGGCTTAACCCACTGAGCCACCCAGGCGCCCCCTGTGTTGAATTTAAAAAACACTAATACATTGTAGGAAAAGAATTAATGAAAAGTTGAAGTAGGTGGTAAGGTTTGTCAGGTGAGATAATTAAGGAAATGGAGACATAATATTTTAATTACATGGGAAACATTTTATTTTAAGAGTTTTGTAGACCTGCATATTTTTCTTTTAAGATTTTATTTATTTATTTGTCAGAGAGAGCGGGAGCGAGCACAGGCAGACAGAGTGGCAGGCAGAGGCAGAGGGAGAAGCAGGCTCCCTGCCGAGCAAGGAGCCCGATGCGGACTCGATCCCAGGACCCTGGGATCATGACCTGAGCCAAAGGCAGCCGCCCAACCAACTGAGCCACCCAGGCGTCCCTGACCTGCATATTTTTATCATGGGATTCAGAGAATAGAGTCACTTTTACATAATCCTGTATTTTGGAGGAAAATGAGTTTCTGAGAGATCAGAAAATGAAGCTGTGACCTTGAAATTGAGAACTATCAGTAAATTAAGAATATGAAGCATTTAAAAATGCAGATAATAATAATATAATAATATAATAATGATATAAATGTATTGGTATATACTATGTGACCTGAGGTAATTTCGATACACATGTAACTTAATAGCACCCTTCCTTGAATTATAAGCAAAGATACACGGCTATATTCCAAATATTTTCCATAATCTTCTCATGATTAATCTTTCATCTCAGACCTGTTTCCTGAAGTTGTTTTTTCAAAAGTTACTAAAAATATCATGTCTTTTCCTCAGCACTGTCACTTAATTGGTACCAGATTTATAGCATTCAAAATAGTTATTTCTAGGTAGGTGTCACAGAAAATACTACGGAATGAATGCATTTGTAAAAATAATCTTGAAATCAAGAGCTTGCTGTTTTATTCTGAAAGATTTCCATTAAATGCATGTTTAAACAATGATCAATCTGAGGTAACACAAGCAATTAATTCGGAAATGTATTAACGTAGAAGTACGACAACCCTCTGCTCATCCCTACTTACAAAATCCAAGTACCAAAGGCGTTTCTATTATTTGACAATTTCCTCTCCAATATATTGCTTTCCTAAGATAATATTAACATATCTAGACTATTATTTATAATAGCCAAGAAGCTTATGCTACATACTTGTGATAGCTTGTCATTAATAAAATTATTATTTTTTTTAACTATAAAGTATTTTTTTTCTCTTTCTTGGAATGTTTATATTTTAATAGAGATATTCTAAGATGTGATCAGGGGTGTGATTTAGGATCAGATTTTCAGGGTTTATGGTATGCTCAGAAACACAATATACATCATTAAGACTGTCTACTCCAGGGACACCTGGGTGGCTCAGTTGGTTGAGCAGCTGCCTTCGGCTCAGGTCATGATCCCAGCGTCCTGGGATCGAGTCCCACATCAGGCTCCTTGCTCGGCAGGGAGCCTGCTTCTCCCTCTGCCTCTGCCTGCCTCTCTGTCTGCCTATGCTCTCTCTCTCTCTCTCTAACTAATAAATAAATAAAATCTTAAAAAAAAAAAAGACTGTCTACTCCATTTATATTTTAGGTGAGTTGTCCCACTTTGCTAGTACAACAATGTTAACTGAATATGTAGATACTTTTATAAATATATATTCAATAAAGACCAAAATAAAATATGCCTGAGCAACTGAAATATTCTTTCCCACAAATCCCAATTTAATATCTTCTAATCGTGATCTAAATGTGATATTCTAAGATAACATAAGAAAAATTAATAACTCCATGCTTTTTACCCAAGTCTTATTTTGACAACCTACTTTACTCTGTATTGTGCTATATTTCATTGTATATATGCTGAATACCCTTCAAAATTGAGATCTTATTAGCATTTTTCACCTTTGAATCCCCAGTGTTTATCTAAGTTCTAGTATATAATTACTTCGCAGATCTGTTAAGTTGTGTAGGGCAAACATAAAGATTAAAATAAGTTTCCTGTTGAAAAAAAAAATCCTAAAGTTGAGGTAAACATTTTTGGAAAGTAAGAGTATAATGAGTAGGTCTAATTTTATGCAGATTCTGTATTGTACCTAAGTCCATGTTAAATGTTTTCAAACATGAGAAAGTAATAGTTTTCTGGAGGCCAAGACAGGCTCTTCACATTTAAAATCAAATATTTTGCATTGGATAGGCTAATAATCATACAGTTACTAATCTTTAAAACTGAATCTTTATTCTTCTATTTGCATAGGTAAACAGGTCTGCTGAGGGAAGGTCTTCCTAGAATTCATGCAAAATAGATGAAAACTGTGATGTTACCCTCTACTATAGTCTCTCTTAACAATGTATATTACAATTTATTTTTTAAAGATTATTTATTTATTTGACAGACAGAGATCACAAGTAGGCAGAGAGTCAGGCAGAGAGAGAGGAGGAAGCAAGCTCCCTGCTGAGCAGAGAGCCTGATGTGGGGCTTGATCCCAGGACCCTGGGATCATGACCTGAGCTGAAGGTAGAGGCTTTAACCCACTGAGCCACCCAGGTGCCCCACAAATTATTATTTTGATAAAACATAGGAAAGTACTTGTATACAAATTAATATCTAGTATATAGTCCTGTTGCTATTGTTTTCTGTGATTGTTCAAATATCTGAAATATGACTAGATACAGACACAAGTCTCAAGGCATTATTAATTTAATAGAGTTTGCTCATGTTATGATAAAGCCTCAAGAAATAACAAATTAAATAGCAATTAAATAATATTTCTTAACACTGACTACTACAAGTCTTTAATAATCTAAAATAACATTTTATGTTGACCATTTTATCAAGACCATGCGACCTGAGGAGAGTTCTGTGTATCTACACAAATGTCTTCACTGCAAAAAGATAAAATCAGAATCATTTTCAGAAGTAATGGTATCTAAAAACCTGCTTTGAAAACAAAATGTTTAAATTAGAAATTTGAAAGAAAGATATGCATCTTACTGCATTTTCTGAAGAAAGTAAACTATTAAGCATTGCCACCACTCAGCGAAAAGGGAATGAGAGGGACCTTAATTTAACTTTAAGATGGCCTATCAGATACTCCTTTATAACTTTCAAGACTGTGCTCAATTTCAGAAGTCTTCCAGGTTCTTGCCAATGCATTTTACAAACACTCATAGCAGGGCTTCTCAAAATATGTCTGTATATCAGTTTCTTCTCAGCAATCTCACAAGCAAACTTCAGGTGATTTGGTATTTTCAAAGTGAAACATGATAAAATAATGTTCAGAAGCATTGCACAATTTAGAAATATGTGAATAATTACACTCTTCAAGAAGTTTCACTCTATTCTTAATTACTATGTTCTGAATACAGGTACATAAACTGAAAGAGGTGACTAACTCAGGTGGTGTCAGACTACACTGAGAAAAGCAATAAAATACTGTTTACAATAATTAGACAATTTGGGTACTTTAATCTTGGTCTCACAGAAATGTCATCTATTTTGAATAATCATTTAAAAGGAGTATATGACATAAAAGGACTTCATAACTCAAATGTTTCATCTAACATTAATTAATAAAATATTATTATAAAACATAATTCACATTACCTGCATGTTTTTGTTTACATCTTTCAGAATAGCATTATATCTCTAAAATAAGAGAAATTGGCTTAACTTACAGATTAAAAAATATTATGATCCAGGACCTCATAAACGTAAACAAACAATATTCATATAAAATGCTATCTAAATCTACGCACATTGGGACAAGTGCACCTAGAAATAAAATAGCTCAAAGTGAAAATAATGTTAATTAAGATAGTGAGAAAATCTGAGGACTGAATTATGATGGAATATATATTGGAATATATGTTGCATTATCTCTATAAAGATGTTTAGTATTCTTTTCAAGAAAAGAGTGATAAATCTTATTCTAAGACAAGAACAAAATAATGTTTTCTGATAAAGACTCAATACTTAAAAGATTTTGAAGCAATACTTTTAGGGAAAAAAGAGAGTCATTACATAATGATAAAATTTTTATGCATATAAAATATTATTCTCAAAACACATAAGGAAATGATGGGGAAAGTATAAGAAATTTAAAAATACCTCTTTAAAGGAGATTTTAACTTATCCTCTTAGCAGATAATTTGTTTAGCATACAAAAATTAGATGTTATGCACTCTTCTTAAGCACACATAAATAATGATAAATTTAAGCAGGCAAAAAATAGAATAAGTCAAGTCTATAGAACCTTGCTTATCAAAGGTAAATTCCATTTATCTCCCCAAACCTTATGCTACTGCTACCATATGCTTTCCTTCTATAGAAAATATAAATCCTATAAAATAATGATGTAAGTTCTTTTTTTAAATAAAGATTGTATTTATTTGGGGCGCCTGGGTGGCTCAGTGGGTTAAGCCTCTGCCTTCAGCTCAGGTCATGATCCCAAGGTCCTAGGATCCAGCCCGCATTGGACTCTCTGCTCAGCGGGGAGCCTGCTTCCCCCTCTCTCTCTGCCTGCCTCTCTGCCTACTTGTGATCTCTCTGTCATATAAGTAAATAAAATCTTAAAAAAAAAAGATAGTATTTATTTATCTGAAAGAGAGCACAAGTGGCTGGAATGGGCAGGGGGAGAAGGAGAAGCAGCTCCTGCTCCCCACCCGCCAGCAGGGAGCCAGAGTCCTGGGATCATGACCTGAGCCAAAGGCAGATAACCAACTGAGCCACCCAGGCACTCTGTAAGTTTCCTTTAAATACTCAGTGTCTTTTTTTTTTTAACGATTTTATTTATTTGACAGAGATCACAAGTAGGCAGAGAGGCAGGCAGAGAGAGGGAAGCAGGCTCTCTGCTGAGCAGAGAGGCCTATGTGGGGCTTGATCCCAGGATCCTGGGATCATGACCTGAGCCGAAGGCAGAGGCTTTAATCCACTGACCAACCCAGGCGCCCGAATACTCAGTGTCTTTTAAAGAAATTAAGAGGAGAAAAAGATTGTGTTCTGTATTTCCCCATGTTTTTTTTTCTTTCCCTGAGTTTTTGTTTTTTTCTAGTTGTACTGAGATATAACTGATAAAGAAAACTGAACATATATAATGATGTTTTGATACATGTATATTTTGTGAAATGATTATCACATTAAATGTGATTAACATTATAATGATTAACACATCTATCACGATGCATAGTTACTTTTTGTATGTGTGTGGTGAGAAACCCTAAGATCTGTTCCTTCAGCAAATTTCAAATATACAATAAAGTATAATTAGCCATAATTACCATACCATACATTAAATCCTCAGAACCTCCTCATCTTACAAATGGACATTTGTATACTCTGACCAACATCTGCCCATTTCTCCCCACTCCCAATTCCTGGCAACCAACATTCTACTGTTTCTATGAGTTTGACTTCTTTTTTCTTATTTTTATTCCACATCTAGGTGAGATCATACAATATTTGTGTTTCCCTCTGGCTTATTTCACTAAACATAATGTTTTCCAGGTCAATCTATATTATTGTGTATCACAGGGTTTCCTTCTTTTTTATGTTTGAATAGTAAGGGTGTGATAGGCATATTTACCGTTTCTGATCTCATCATTTCTTCTTGCAAATCCAAATTTCATTTTGTTGTAATTTCTCTTCAGCTGGATATTTTTATATATTGGGTCTGCTAACAATTAATTTATTAACATTTAATTGATCAAAAATGTCTTTACTTTGTTACTGTTTCTTGATAAATATGTCTATTGAATATGGAAGTCTTGACTGATCATCCCTGCAACCCTGGCCCTGAGTACTTTAAAGATATTACTCCATTTTTCTTTGGTCTCTATGTAATTTATAAGTGTAAGCCACCATTTACAACTGTGTGTCTTTTAATTTTTAGATTTCAAGATAGTTCTTTCATATTTGTTTTTCAGCAATGTGACCATGATGAACCAAGGTACTATTTTCTTTGAATATGTCCGGATTGGTATTACCTGAGTTTTATAGATCCTTAAGTTGATAATTTTTTAAAATAAAATTTGGGGAAAATTTGATCAGAGCTCATTAATAAGTAAGTTTTATCAGTGCAGAGTAGCCTTTACTATATATTTAGAGTTGATATCCTATTAAGGTATACCTTTTCTGGGATCTACTGAATGCCACAGCTATTAAACAAAATTCCCCCACTCTTATTGGTAGAAAATTGAATGGTTCCCAACTCTGCATGAGTTTTAGAAATAATTAAACTTATTACTCCCAACCATTTTCTCATTGCCTGGACCCATGAAAGTGTCTATTTATGAGCAGGTTATTATTCAGTCTAACATTTCAGTGAATTACATTTTCATATTTTTGAGGCTCACTAGGTTTTCTTTCCTCTGGAACCCTTCTTCAGAGATTTCAATTACTGTGGATTCCCATTTTCCTTTTTCTCATTCAAAAAGACCACTGGGTGTTACCAGAGTCTCAACTTCTGTGGAAACTAGGTAATAGGTTACACGCAAAAATCTAGGTCACCCATTGAGCTCACTTTGTTTTCCTTTTCTTAGAGATTAGAATCCTGTGTTGTATGCTTTTCAATGTCAGAAACAGAGGTGGGTTTTTTTTTAAATGAATTTTGTCCAGGTTTTTGTTTTTTAATTATTTTTCTGTGCCGTATGGCAAAACATATACTAATCATTGACAAGAAATTTTGTCTAGAAATTTTTGATTTAATACTGAAATTAGTAATTACTCTCTGGTTATTATGTGGATTTTGTCATCTTTCTTTGAATAAAATATTACTGATATTTGGATGCCATTAAATTATGGATTAGTATTATCATTTGATGTCTTCACTTTAACATATGTTGTAGTCTGTTTAGAGTTGCTTTAATTCTAGGAATAAGTTAAACCTACTATTAATGTGTGAATTTTCTGAGGTCTTCACTAAATATCATAGAAATTCAATGAAGTATCTCTACTCTGGCTGATAGGAATTTGGATGTCTTAAGTCCCTCTATGAACTCTGGAAATATTCACGCTACATCTCCCTACTAATTTTTGTAGCCTTGTGGAGCTTCCCTCTGCAGGTGCACGTGTTTCTATTTAACAATAGACTCAATGGACTTTTATATATATTTCTGGGTCATTCTTTGTCTTCACTCCTCCCAACTCTCTTGCTCTGGTTTTCTGTCTCTAACATTCCAGTTCTTCAAATAGCAGATGCATTTCTTTTACTATTTTTATTTGCTGCGCTTTTATATTTCTTTTTCTGACTATTATCTGTGAATGAGAGTAGTTAATTTGAAACAAGCACTTTAAGAAGTTTCATGAGAAAGATATCAAGTCCATGATCAAGTTTAGCAACAATTACTCTTAGAGCACAGTTCAGTGCAAATGTCAGGTTTGTTTGTTTTTTTAATTTTATGCAGCTTAAATTTACTTATTACCATCCAACTGATACTGCAGTCCTTTTCTCCTTACCCTGACTCATCAATAGTCCACTTCGAGTACATGTGCCTTATTTGTCATATCTTTCATTTAGTTCCCATTCTATGAGTACTCTCCTTTCAAACAAAGCCCCTACGCAGGAGCTGCACCCCATAATTTCATTGGGAGGAGTAATTAGTTAATTAAACTACCTGGAAAATTGTGATCAACTGATTAAATCTGAGATATTGGTTATGGACCCACTTTTATCTTCAGGAATCATCTTCCTGATGCTGTATTTGACATCTGCTGAATTTATGAACTACTCTTTATACTTATGGTTTGTACTTTAGATTTCTCCTAGCTACTATGCTTTATTTTCTTTTGTTTGATAGGAAATTGTGGAGTTATTTATCTAAGAAGAGGTTAAAAGGTGATTTTATTACATTTGTAACAAAACAATTTTAGTATTTAAACAATACCTGCTTCCTGAGATTACTTATGTGATTTAGCAAAAGCTTTATCAATACTTCTGTTGTATTTATATCCTTAATCTTACTGATGAAATATTTTAAGAAACAAAAATGGAAACAGTGGCATGAAGATAAGGGTCTTGTGTTCTGAAAGCAAAAAATTGTTATTCTCTAGAAGTGAAACATTGGAGAACAGTTTGAAGTTGCCATCTGGAGTAATAATAAGCTCAGTAAAATAGCAGATGTCAAGGCCAGCTTCTCCTAGTCAAAACCAAATGTAACAAGTAACTCAATGTTTCACTAGGGGACAATTTGTTTTGGGGGAATTTTTTACTTTCTAACAATCACTAATCTCTTGTTGGTATTGCCCAAATTGTCTGAAGCACAGTTATCATTTCCCTGGATGGTCTTTTTCTCATTGTAAAAAAAGTACTGTGTTATTGAAGACATATTGTTGTGAAATTGATCTCTCTCCTGTCATCATGTCTTTAATTGTTGGAAATGAGTCATTCGGGAAGTGGAATTAAAGTGAGGTGATTATTGCAATATCTAACTGAATAACAATTCCACATTACCATTCTCTCTTTTTCAAATTCCTTGGGTGTCTTTTCAATATCATGCATAAGTTGATTAATCTTAGAGTATTTTCTTTTTTTTTTTTAAAGATTTTTATTTTTTATTTTGTTAGAAAGAGAGCAAGCGAGCACAGGCAGACAGAGAGGCAGGCAGAAGCAGGCTCCCTGCCGAGCAAGGAGCCCAATGCGGGACTCGATCCCAGCACGCCGGGATCATGACCTGAGCCGAAGGCAGCCGCCCAACCAACTGAGCCACCCAGGCGTCCCTAGAGTATTTTCCAATATATCACACATCCTTACATAATTTTAAACATATCTTTGTATAGTTTTATAATTTTACCAAAATAATTTGCGAACACCTCACTGACAATTGCAAAACAATCAGATCACTGCGTCTCAAATGCCAATTAGTTCTACTCTTTTTCTTCATAGTTTGGACCTTTGGTAAAAAGATTGAAAAGATATTTATAAAGTATTCTCAAATATTTTACTTGGGTCTAAACTATGGAAATAACTTATAAATATATATATATATACATATATGTGTATATATATATCCAAAAAAACCTTTCTTCATTCATTAACACAGTCAATTTCATGATACTAACTGAATGTCTGCTACATTATATTCTATGATATATAAGGTAAATAAAAATAATCTTCAGTATACTTATGGGAAAATGAAAATTGTGATTTACTATATACTCTTCTTACAGGTAATTGCTATTTAAAATATCCTAAATATTTTCTATACATGAGGCAGATTCTGTGAATAAGTTCTTGAGTATCTTTGCATCTAAATTAAGAATATATCTAGATATATATCTGAATACAAAGTTTATTTTTCTTTCTCATTTGACCAGATATTTGTTATATAGTGTTTCTGTAAAGAGTCTCAATGTCTGGATTAGTTTACTAAACACCAAGAACCACCATTTTTATCACTGATCATTTTATATTTTTGATGAGATATTTTTATAAATATAATTTCATATTTAAAAGTATAAAAATATTACTAATGAATTTTTATTGTAGACATTTCCAAAAATAATAACAATTAGCACCATTAGCATTTATCTGGGAAAAGTAAGGTGAATGAATATCAATCAGGCTGGCCATTAGTCATAAATCATAGTGATTTTAGTAGTAGGAATAGCTTACTCTTTCATTTGCTATGTGAATAGTCAGCTCAATTACCTGTACTGTTAAGGGAAAAATATAGAAGGTTATATTCTAAGGGATGTATAGTTTTATTTTAGATCCCAATATTACAATATACTTTTGAGGAAGATTTACTACCCTGACAATATTTTGTTGTGATTTCCATTAAGTTAATTGGCTTTCATTAGTTTAGTTATTAAGAGAGAAGAGAGGTATGCTCATTAGTGGGAAAGGCAGTGTGGGAATTATTTTCAACAGTTTATGTTAAGAAAAATCACATGTGTATTATTAAAGGTCAAAATTACTGTAAATTTTTTGTGTACTCAAAAGAAGACATATGG
This sequence comes from Taxidea taxus jeffersonii, assembly GCA_003697995.1. Taxonomy (NCBI): domain Eukaryota; kingdom Metazoa; phylum Chordata; class Mammalia; order Carnivora; family Mustelidae; genus Taxidea; species Taxidea taxus. Next base: position 58,651 of record ML108820.1, on the reverse strand, counting down.
TAAAAATGTATGAATGTATATAAATTTTCAGGTTAATTAATCATTTTCCTTTGCTTTAACCTTTTACCAAGTGTTACTAAATTTCTTCTGTATCACTTTTTTAGAGTGTAATTCCATAATGCACATACCTTTTAAAGTAACAAAAAATATATAAATTATTTTTAAAGCTATGGAGAGAATAGCATAACATAGAGTGGTTCAATCACTGTTATATACCTGAAACTAATGTAACACTGTGTTTCAACTATACTCGAATGAATGAATGAATGAGCAAACTGAATTTAGTTGGTTGCAAAAAGGGAAGAATTAAATTCACTAAAAAATATCTTGGGCATAGTAAAATTATCTTCTTAAGAACATGCATTTTCACAAACAGCCAAAACACCTTAAACATGCATGGAGTCAGCACAGTCCTCTCACCCTCATTAAAAAGTTCAAGTTTGTCATAAATGTCAATGAAATTTAAATAAGACCATTAACTTAGATATTATTATAGAAGTCTACATAAAAGTTTTATTCATTTCTATTTTTTTAAGTTTTATTTAAATTCTAGTTAATTAACATGGAGTTTAATATTGATTTTAGGAGTAGAATTTAGTGATTCACCACCTACATATTAATACCCAGTACTCATGACAAATGTCCTCCTTAGGACCCATCATCCCTTTAACTCATTCCCTACCCACCTCCCTTCCAGCAACCCTCAGTGTCTCCTCTATAGTCAAGAGTTTCTTAAAGTTTGCCTCCCTCTCTTTTTTTTTTTCATTTCCCCTATGTTCATCCATTTTGTTTCTTAAATTCCACATATGAGGAAATCATATGGTATTTGTCTATCTCTGACTGACTTATTTCGCTTAGGATAATACAATTTAACTCTATCCACATCACTGCAAGTGTCAAGATTTTATTCACTTCTAAATGACAACATATAGCTTCCTAATTTCTGAGTTATCAGTCTTAATTAATAGCAATTGAAAAATTACACTGTGGATTTTGAGGCACTAGAGTATATAAAAGTGGTATGTTTCTGTACATGCCTTTGTTAAACAAGGATGAATCCATTAACTTTTGAACTTACTGAATTAGATTACTCTAAAGTTTAACAGGGAATTCTCTCTTGGCATTTTGAAGACAACACTTTATTGGCTAATGATTTTGGTTGTTTGATACTTGCAGTTAGTGTGGAAAGCTATATCAAAAAATGGCTGGGGGAATACCAACAGTAACAGCAATCCTCTCTAAACACCCATCCTTATTATGTATGGCATTCTAAGTATAGATTGTATAAGCATCTTTCTATTTATTTCATTTATAGGGAATACACTTACACACAGGCCAATTACTGTAGGTTTTTATCACTTACTGTGATGCTCAGTCTTTCCTTTATAGAGATTTTATACTAAACTCACCTCTTCTTCATTAAATTGTTATTATTGTGGTATTATTACTAGTGATGTAGGCATTTAGTTATGTGATATCTTAAAGTATTACGTAAGTCTGAAATAGATTTACCTAATGTTTCCCTCAAAACAAGATCTATTCTCTAATTTTGGGAGATGATATTTTCTCTTTATATAGTGTTGATCACAACAGTTATCACAATATCCCAAATATCCTCACATGGGGAAAAAAAAACCTCTTCATGTTTTATTTTTTTATTAATTACAAAGAAAACACGTAATCAAATGTTAAATTTAGAGTAGAGGAGATTATATAGATTTTATAGAGAAAAATATGAAGAAAACTGTTTTATCCTCACCCACATTCTTTCCTCCCACTATAGTCCTTAGTTATATGAGTTGTCACTAATAGGATACACATAGTTCCTATTTTCTTTCTAAACTTTATATAAGTAAACTATAAGTAAATAAAGGTCTCAATATATTTTTAAAAATATAAATGAAAAGCTTTAAACATTGTAATGTGGTAAGTCTAAATTTTTATCTAAAAGTTGATTTGATTAGCACAATATCCCACCCTCAACACACACACACACACACACACACACACACACACACACACACACACACAAATACAAGAACGTTAGGAGTACTTTAGACTGTTTAACCCTAGTGAAATGTTTGTGTCCCTTGCTAGTCTTATAAAAAAACATAATTTCCATTTTATTAGGTCAAGAAAGAATAAAAACTTCTTCAAGTAATTTCATTTATAATCAGAAATGTGTTTTGGAAGAAGGGTGACAGGACTAAAAGACAGCAGTCTGGGAAAGGTTGAAGAAATGAAGGATGGAATCCATAATTAATAGTTAAGGAAGACTAAACAAGGGACATTGTGGCAGATTATAAGGATCAAGGAATTGGAGGTCTCCACAGATCTGAAACACAGGATAAAGTGAGTACTGAATATATGTGTTAGAATCCTATATATAGATTTTTTTTTTTTTTTGGTCATTTGAGTGCCAACCAAGTTCCATTTTTCCCCATCTCAAGAACTCTACACTTGTACACTGTAGAGAAATGATATATTTATTCTCCCATAAGAAATAAAGATTCAGGGATTCATTCATTTTTTGTTGACTAATCAGCCACATATTTTTTAAAAATTATTTTTATTAACATATAATGTATTATTTGCCCCAGGGGTACAGGTCTGTGAATCATCAGGCTTATACATTTCATAGCACTCACCATAGCACATACCCTCCCCAATGTTTATAACCTAACTACCTTCTCCCTACCACCTCCAGCAGCCCTCAGTTTGTTTTGTGAGATTGAGTCATATCTTTTATAATATCACAACATTATGTATAAAAAAGAATTTTTGCTGCCAGGTTCTGAAAATTCTGATATATGAAAATAATCCAGAGATTATTTCATGAAATCCATGAAGATTTCATCTAGGGAAAAATAAGATAGAAATAATAAATTTAAATAAGCATAGGCCAAATCTGAGACATAAATTTGTGAAGTTTGTTTTTTTCAATTTTCAATGAAAAGCTCAATAATATTACCTAGTGCAACTTGAAGACTTTCTGGAAAGCTACATAAACACAAATGAACAAATTGCACAAGAGAATGTTTTCTGACTGTTACCTTAAATTCTTGTAACTATTACATTAAGAATAAAAATATATTTAATCAGAAGTCTAATTTTGGGGACACCTGGGTGGCTCAGTTGGTTAAGCAACTGCCTTCAGCTCAGGTCATGATCCCAGCGTCCTGGGATCGAGTCCCACATTGGGCTCCTTGCTTGGCAGGGAGCCTGCTTCTCCCTCTGCCTCTGCCTACCACTCTGTCTGCCTGTGCTCACTCTCTCTCTCTCTCTCTCTAACAAATAAATAAATAAAATCTTAAAAAAAAAAAAA